>CAXKVX010001788.1:0-70198 GCA_964058865.1 Eleocharis quinqueflora
CTTCTCTCTCCTACGCCATGGTTAACCTCCGACCTCTCCTTCCTGGTACTCTTATCTTCTTATTATTTTAAATCTGAAGTGTAATGGCCGGAATTTTCAAAGGATTTTATTCTTGTTTGGATGAAACTTAGATTTTCTAGGGTCTAGGGTTTCGTATCTGTATTTAGAAAATTTTCTGGCAAGGATCGAAGTATTTCACGTCATTGCTGTTATGTGAACTTCATTGGTACTGAAAATGAAGAAAGTTGGAGTGATCGCAATTCTGTTTTTCTGTGACATTAGGAGATAAGGAATTGTAGCTTAAATACTTTAGCAATTGCAGGATATAAAAACTTTATGGATTCAAAAGGGTTAATATCTGTGAAGTTATTGTGATCTAGAATGACTGAATTTCTAATTCATATCTTTGCTGCTTATATGCTAGTTCTACTGATTGCTTATTACTTAATACTAAGGATTGAATAAGGTATCAATTTTAAATTACTTCAGAATGAGTCAGATTGTCTTTGTTAACAACTGCTGTTACCTAATTTGTTTTATGTATTTCACGTAGATGCACCAGCGTGATAATGCAATACTGGATGTTCTGTATATAGGCATATTTGTTTTATCGTTCTCTAATATGAAAACTAAAAGTACAATAAAAGATGTTCAATTTCCTTCCTTTTTATGCTTATCATTAGGAAGAGTTTAACAAATCTTCCAAAGAAACTTTCAAATGTTAGACTTCTATAATGCATGTGTTTGAGAGCAAGAATAATTGTGTTTTCTCTTGTTTCAGGTCATATCCTTTTGGAGCGAAGTGGTCTATACATTTCACCCACTTATTAGGTCATTCGCTTATTTTCTTTGCTGATGTAGGAAATACTGTGTTGCAACTATTTAATTAACATTTTGAAATTTTCATTCTGAAGTGAAAATGTGAGGCAATATTATATCGTCAAATGTTGATTGCTAAAAAAGTGGTCTATACATTTCACCCACTTATTAGGTCATTCGCTTATTTTCTTTGCTGATGTAGGAAATACTGTGTCGCAACTATTTAATTAACATTTTGAAAATTGCATTCCGAAGTGAAAATGTGAGGCAATAGAAAATGTGAGGCGATATTATATTGTCAAATGTTGATTGCTAAAAAATTTTACTACTATTTCCATTTCATCTCCAACAAGGTTAGAGTTATATTATGTAAATTGTGTATGTGTGCCTTAACAAATTGATACATGTGCTTGTTTGTCCACACCGTGAGGTAAAACGTTTTATTGATCTAACCTCTGATGAGACGAGTGATCTGTGGATCACTGCTCAAAAGGTTGGTGCTAAGCTTGAGCAATTTCACAAGGCATCTTCTCTCACTCTTGCTATCCAGGTAAACTTCAAAAATGACGAAGTTTTTTGCAGTTTGTTCAAAGAGGGGTAGTGGCATTCTCCCTTATCCATGTGTTAGGTTAAATATTTTATACTTCTTATATCAAAGATACTATACTGAGGTTCATAAAGGGCAAATCATAAAACTTCGGGGCATTTTCTGTCATAATTTGTGGAGTAAGATCTGCTATTGCTGATTTTTTTTTTTTTGGGTATGTTCTTTTTCCAAATACTGCTTTAGCATAGTTACTTAACTTGAGATTTATTTATATTTGTTAATTACATCTATTTCAATTGTCAACTAAGGTGGTGACTTCTGTTTGCTCCCAAATGTACAAATGTTTTGGTCATTTTGCATGTTTTCCAGGATGGACCGCAAGCTGGTCAAACAGTCCCACATGTGCACATCCATGTAATCCCTAGAAAATCAGGCGATTTTGAGAAGAATGATGAAATATATGATGCAGTATGTGTCAAATATTCAAATTTTAGTGCCTTTTGTTCTATCCTTATTTTTTTTAATAACCGAGCTTTAAAATAATTTTAGATTGATGTTAAAGAGAAGGAATTGAAAGAGAAGCTAGACCTTGACATAGAGAGAAAAGATCGGACACTTGATGAAATGGCAAACGAGGCTGACACTTATCGTGCTCTCTTCTGCTAGAAATTTAAAGATGGAACTAAAGTCATATTAGCCAGGGATGTCATCATTCTTTTTTATTTCCCATGGTTATTTAATAGTTAACTGTCAGACTAATTATTAATGTGTGAGATTAATTTAATTCTGGTGGCATCTCTACTTCATTTCCAGTGTTTTTTGTTGTTATGTGCTTTTGCACGTGTAGGGGTAATAAAGAGGACGCTGCTAAGTGAGAGCCATTAGTCTTGTGGTTTATCAAATTATTTCATTTTTCTTTAGGAATGCGGATTTGAAAGCAAGTGCCGGTTTGCTTTCTTGTTGAATGCTGTCATGGTTACTAATTTTGAGAGGGCTTTACGAGAGGGGGATACAACAAATTTTAATGTAGGCTGGCATTCATGAATCATGACAGACTTTTACGAAGATCATATAATGCACAACAAATATGTATTTAGTCTGTGACCTCATACATGAAAATTATATATTGTAGCACCCGAAAAGGGCCGAAGAAGAGCAGCATATAACAAATTAATTCTTGGGTAATTATAATGTATCCTTCTTAACTATCCTTTACATGTCTCCACTAGAACACTAAAACAATTAATGTTCTGCTATGTTAGTTCTGCTTTGTCCGCTTCATTGCATGTTTTTATATTTAGTTTTAAAATCTTTATATTTAATTTTGCAATAAAATTGTTGCAAATTTCTAATATAAAGACTTGCAACATAATTATTGCACGTCTTTATATTAGAACAATAAAGTATATATATTGTTATCTGCAAGTTTTTATATTTTAATTTGCTCAAAAGTTTTATAATATAAAAACTTACAGCAAAAAATCAAGACTTGTAATAATATAAGACTTCCGTCCTAAATTTAAAGACATGCAAGAAAGCAGACAAAATTGACAGAGCAAAGCGAAATTGGAGCTAGTGCAAAAATTGTAAATCTTTATATTAGAACAATAAAGTCTATATATTGTTGTATGAAAATCTTTATATTTAAATTTGCTGAAAAATAAATGCAAAATTTATAATATAAAGACTTGCAGTAATATATAGTCTTAGGAGCTACATGACAGACATAACATTTTTGTTGCAAATTTAAATATAAAGACTTTAGTCCTAAATATAAAGACATACAGAAAAATAAACAGATCGAACAGAGTGAACAAAACATAACATTAATTACTTTTGTCTTCTAGCAGAAGGACGGGAGGCGCGAGAGGGAGACAATTAAGAGATGGTTAGCATCCCCTATTAATATTTACATGTAAATGAATGGAATATATATGCGTGCTTCTATATGCGGAGCAATATTTTCGGCATTCTATTATTAACACTAATTATTCAAAGGGTGATGAGCAATTTGAAATATCCTTCGTGGAACTTGCTTGAGTTGCTTCTCATATCCTATATAAAAAATCAACTAAACCAAATGAGTATCGTTAGATGTGCTGATGTGCAAGCCAACTAAAGAACTATCGTCAACTGCAAGCCGATTCCTTTGGGTTTTTTTGTCGGGGTGTAGGGTGTACGTAGGTACGCCCGATCTTTTCATGGAATTAGGCGATTCGTCTCTAGGTTTTCTCTCGCAATTCCAGCCGCTTTTATTTAATACCAACATCTTCCCTCCAAGTTAGTACAACTTTTGCCTCAAACCCATCTTTTGCATTTCCTGGGTTTATGGGGATGCTACCACCAACCAGAATCCCCTTTCTCAACAACAAGTTATAGTTTGTCGTCTCTTTATTAAAGCTTCTTCCATGGCGACGATTCCGGTAGCCGTGGGAGTAGGATGGGCGGTGTCCCCTTTGATCAACATGGTCATCAGCAAAACACAAACTTACCTAGAGAATAAGTTCTTCCAAAAAGCCGGCGTAGAGGATGAAATGAAGAAGCTGAAGACGACCTTGAAAACCATCCTTTTGATAATGAGCACGGTTGAGAATCAAAGAGTTGTGGATCCCAACCATGTGGAGTTGGTGCAAGAAATAAAAGACACAGTTTATGATGCAGAAGATGTCATGGATGAGTTTGAGTACAATCTCCTTGACGCAAAATCTTCGGAAGCTCAGAAGGAGGTTATTATTCAGGTCCTTTCTTCCTCAATTTGTGATTTCTGGTCTTTAGTTAGTAGAGACAGGTTTAAAGAAAGGGTTAAAGCAATCACAGAGAGGTTGGAGCAAACTAAAAAGTCAGCAGAAATACTTCGCCTAAACATGAATTTTAATTCTGATATGCAATTTCATGAGCAAGAGCATTGGGCTCTTACTAGTTCTTTAGTGAGTGAGCGAATTGTTGGGCGAGACTGGGAGTGTGAATATCTAATGAAACTGTTGATGCAGCAAACAGATGGACCACATACGATTATCCCAATTATGGGCCAAAGCGGTATAGGTAAAACCACTCTTGCACAAATGGTATTTAATGATGAGAGGCTTGTCGATCATTTCGACCACAAAATGTGGTTTACTGTTTCTGGAAATTTTGACATGCTTGGTCTCACCAAGGAAATGGTAAAATTTGTTTGTGGAAACTTGTCAACTGTAGATGCTAGTTTTGATAAACTACAGAGAAAACTTAAAATGGAGTTAGCCTTCAAGAGAATACTTGTAATCTTTGATGATGTCTGGTATGACCGTGTTGATAACCGCTACACTTATGAGCAAAAGTGGTTAAAATTACTTGCTCCATTGAAGAAATCAGATGACCGAAGTAAAATTGTCATAACAGCCCGAGAGCGTATAGTTGGGGACATTTTGGGTTCGAGGGTATCGATTTCATTGGGCGAGCTGAGTGATAAGGATAGCTGGTCTCTTTTTGAATTATACGCATTTAGTTCTGAAAACAAATTCAAGTACAGAGACTTAGAGCCTGTTGGTAGGGAAATTGTTAAGAAGCTCCAAAATGCCACTCTAGCTATCAAGTCTGTGGGAGCATTATTGAGGTGTACCTCTGACATTAGAGAATGGAGAAAGGTGTTAATTGAAATCTCAACGGGCACGGATGATGTAATGGATATTTTACTCCGTAGCTACCAACACTTACCAAATCCAGTACAACGTTGCTTTGCGTATTGTAGCCTATTTCCAAAAGGCTACCACCTCAAACCCAACCGACTGATCTATATGTGGATAGCGCATGGGTTAATTGTTCCTGATAAGACAAGAAGTTTAGAGGATGTTGCAAAATCTTATTTCAATGAGTTAATATTGAGGTCGTTTATCCAAAAGATCACAAATGGTGACAAGCACTACTATGCCATGCATGATCTAATGTATGATATGGCATGTCATGTTTCTAAGGGGGATTCTCATATTTTTCAGAATGGTGACTCCATGAAAAATGTTGGTTTTGTTCGGCATTTATCTATTACTGATCCTCAAGCAATTTATACTCTCATGAATTCAGATGGCCTTGAGAAACTTCGTACATTGATGTTTCTAGGAGACAAATTGCTTAATGAGGAAGTTCAAAATAAATTGCTCATGAAATTGAAAACAGTTAGGGTGCTAGATATAGAATGGGAAGCATCAGATTTCGTTTGTGAATGCAAGCATCTACGTTACCTATCATTCCGAATGAAACCTGGTATCTCAAGGTTACCTCATTCAAAAAAGCTTCATCAGCTCAGTGCGTTATTTTTAAGAAAGAGTTCAGTTTCAGCAGGTCTGGGATATTCTTATCCACTGTCGTTATCCAAGTACAGCATGAATAGCTTAACAATTGTTGATGTTAGCAAACGAATTAAAGTGCAAGTTGGTGGACTGACCCAAATTCATAGAAATTTGAGAGGACCTGCATGTCTTCATGTTCGGAAGGAGAAGAGTTACGGGTTAGACCAACTGGAGCATATGAATAACATCAAGGGATCCCTTGAGATCACTGGGTTGGAAAATACTACAAGTTGGGAAGAGGCAATCAATGCACAGCTCCGCAACAAAGAGCATGTCACTGAACTGAGCCTTGCATGGGAGCACCAGAATGACTTGCCAGGTCAGAGTTCCTCTTCCAGAATTGATAGTAAAAATCACGAGTTACTCGAAGCTCTAAGCCCAAATCTTACTTTAGAAAAGCTGAAGATCAAGGGATATGGAGGAGCTGCTTGGCCCTCTTGGCTGAACTCAAATTTGCTGTCTGCAATTAAATCAATTGAACTGTCCCACTGTAAGAGCATAAAGATGCTCCCTGCTCTAGGGCAATTACCATTGCTCCAGAAACTATTAATAATTGAATTGAGTGCAGTGAGAAGATTAGGTCCCGAATTTTTTGGCAGCGGTACGTTCGCCTCCCTGGAGAATCTTGTAATAAGTGGGTTGCCGTGCCTACACGAATGGTCCTCTCTTTATTAAATCAGAGCTGGATGGGTTCCCAGCCCTTCAATGCTTGCAAAGTTATACAACTGTTTCTAATAACCAGATAGAGGCACCATTTCAGGGAGACCTATCCCTACTATCATTAACAAAATTGGAGATAGCTTCTTGCCACGGATTGGTTAGATTCGATGGTTTGCATGAGCTGGTATCTCTTCAGATACTTTTCATCCATCATTGTCAAGATCTATCATCTTTTCCAGAAATGGAATTTCTCTATTCATTGAAGTTCTTGGAAATTTATGAATGCCCAAAACTAAGGTCATTGCCCAGAAAAGGCTTCCCTGTCTCGCTCCAGCTACTTATTATTGGTGGAACCATACATGACTCTTTAGAGGAGCAAATTCGAAAAAAGAAAGGTTGCGAGTGGGACAAGGTTGCTGCAATTTCAGAATGTCAGCTTTTTGCTTCTTTTGTAAAGCAATGTAAGATGCCAGCACTTTTTTTTATTTTGCGTTACACCAAGAAAATGTATTCTCATGTTGCGTCGTTTCCATTTATATCAATGACATGAACAATCTTATTTTTGTATAAATATGCTTAAATTACACGTTACATGGCCAATTAGCATGAAAATTTCAAAAAGAATCTTTGGCTTGGCAGTACATTGCTGGAGCCTGTTTTTTTGTGTTTGTGTTTTGATTTGAATTCAAAAGATGGAACCAGCTTGTTTTCTCATGAGTCTGTATGTCTGGAGACTTATATATTACCAAAACTGTGCATTGTAAAATGCATTTCCTTTTTGCCAATCAGTTTGGATATATAGATCCATCATTTCATATGTATTATTAAAGGATCATTTCATGCAGGGGAGGAGGATGAATATGGTTTTTGGGGTTCTGCACAGCGTCTTTTTCAGGATTATGAATATCCCATAGGAGGTATGTAACTTTATCTGATCAATCACACCTATCTGACATAACTTTGTAGTAATCCTACATTTTCACATGACAAACTTCTCGTTGTATATATTTACCAAAATTTAGTTTTAATTTAAATTATTGCACCTATGCCAAGTTAAAGAGGTATACTGTCATGTTAGAAGTAGCCATGTTTTATTTTTCTATAAACAATTGTGACTTGTGAGATGCAATACTTATGTGAGAATAACTTGATAGAGTAATTTTTTATCCCCCTGTTTATTTCCAAATTAATGACTTAACCAAGTAATGATTCTTGTGCTTTGTACAGAGAAGTATAAATACTGGAGAATACTGGATGGCATAAAGAATTTAAAAGTCAATAAAGATGTTGATGCGCAGCATTCTACTTAGTAAGCTTTAATTTTGTAATAAAATACTCAAACAGCTGTCATTTTGTCGCCATGTTATACATTATGATCATGTACTTGTTGGTTGCAACCAGGAAAACATTTTGTGTCAAATGTCAGAGGAATTGGTAAGCAAAAACACGTAATTGGCAGGGTCCCGAAGTAAGTATGCCATCTTCAGGGTGTCCTTTTGAAACAACCCAATTGGAGACTTCATATGGCATCCAAAGGACAACTTATAATCATGTGAAAAGAAGTCATTCTAGTTTTCATTATTTTATTGTTTTGGGTTTGCGATCGTATGATGTGTGTGGTATTTCAGTTATGTGAAAATTTTGGACTGTCATCGTGTGCTATTTATTTGAGGATAGACAATATATGATGTGTGGTTACTTGAGTTGCTCGAACAATCTGACGCTCCTATTAGTGTTTGCTATTTCTTTGGAGAACTTTCAATATACGTTGTATGGTTATTTGAGTTGCTTGACAATCGGAAACTGCTATTTCTTGTGATTTAGGGGATTGACAATGTAGGTTGAGATGGCTACTTTCTCTGTATGGCATGCCATCCCCCAAAAACCTTCTAGTTGTTTGCATAAGTTTTCTGATAATATCTGTTATTATACTGCGATTAAACCACTTGAGCATTCGCTGAAAAGGTTCGTAATCATGCATTTGTAACCAACTTTGAAATATCTAAGCCTCTGACTATTTTGTTTCTTGGTTCAGTCCCTCGTTTTTCCTTTTCATATATTGGGATGATGTATTTGTTATATGTTTGTATATTTCATACCACTGATCAATTGTTAATCTTGTACCTGATATATGTTCCCAATTATTAGGTACAATTAATCATTAAATTTCTACGTAAGAACCCTCCGAGTTTACCCTGCTTCTAGCGAGGGCTTCAGATACTTCGATTTTGATTTTGATCGGTTCTTTTTTACTAATTAATATTCTGTTGCGTGTCATATACAGCCGTTTGTGTTAAAGCATCAATTCATTTCTTTTATGCTTAGAACCACAGATGCCAAAAGCAAAATTTCAAGAAAAGCAACGACTTCTGAACTGTTACTCCATTTTGCTTGTTTGAATGTTGGTTAACTTGTCGTCTCTGTTTAAAGCTAGTTAGTGACTTAGTGTATTAATTGTGACTATTTTTATGACAATCTGAGACCAACTTGTAAAAATTATTTCATTTCATGATTACGGAATATATATCTTCCTCGGAAAGGACTGAAGAATGAAATCTTGTAGGAATTTATAGTAAATCTAACGGCCCCAGAGGCATCTGTATAGAGACAGCTTCCATGGTATTTTCTCTATTTTTAAAGGGATATAAATTGCAAATTAAGGCGATCAGATAGGAGTTTAGTGTGAGTTCATGATATAATCCAGACATGATTGAGCTTTAATTTATATGTTTCATGCTTTATTCATATTTGATGTGATCAACCTCTTCTGGGTGTGAATGCAATTAAAATTGTATGCCAAAGACTGCAACTAAACAGTATGCATAATATCTCAGATATTGTTTGTTAATTTCTCAAAATTTCTTAATTGTGTGAATGATGCGAATCTTTAGCTAATTTAGGACACGGCGTACCAATTTACTTACAACAGAGCTTTTTTTAAAAAGATCAAATCTGGTACGCAACAATCCTTAATAGTTAATACTTAACCTTACAACCCATACGAGATTGTAAAATAAAATTAAAGCTCCCTCATCTAAAACTTTCTCGTAATATAAGTTAAATCTTCACCCAAACTACTAAAAAATTATACCACGTTTTCAAGTGGTATTGAGCTCTACTTGTTCATGGGGAATGTTATTTTGTAAATATCTCTATGACAAGAAACTTCATTTGATATTTTTTTTTGAGGAAAGTAGCTTAGCCTACATCTTGATTGAAAACAAAATTATCTGTATATATCATCATCATAAATATAGATTGCTGATTTGTGCTCACAAGCCGATCAAAAAACATTCTTTGAAATGGAGGGGAGAATGAATAATGAACCACGAAAAAAAAACAAAAATGTTGCCGAAAAAAGCCGATGAAGATGGCCAAAACAACCGACAAAAATGACCGCAACAGCTAATGAAAGAATCGACAAAACGATGGATGAAGAAATGAACTATCTAAAAAAATAAAATACAATAGCAGCAGAGAGATGACAGAGGAGAGGTGCCGAAAGCCTCCCCAACCTGGACTTTCTTTTATAATTTCTTTTATCACAGAGCTATTACTAAAAATAGATAAAAAAAATATAGAAAGCAATTTCTGAACAAGATGGATGGCTACACGTAAATTAACAAAAAAAACATGAAACAGAAAAATATGGAACAATAATTGATTTGACTAATTTAACAAGTTGGTCAAGCTCGTACTATGATAATCTAGAGAGAATTGGGGACAATGTTGCTCCATGGAATAAGCATCATCTTTAGTCTTTTCATTCCCATCTCCATCACCTACACTCTGTCCTGACCTCTGTTATTCCTCCTTCCTCTCAGAAAACCTAAACGAAAAAAGAAGAAAAAAAAATACAAATCAAAGAACGGAGAGGAAATGAAATAAAATACCAACAAAAGAATTCAGTATCCTATTCATAATTGAATGAACAATGGAAACGCCGACAGTACTACCGACCCTCATTATACCGTATATAAACAGCACAAAGACATTCCCAATAGCATGTTTCTCGGCAAACATGATCGCCACCGCCGGCATTTTCAGGACTGGGAACGAGAAACCTTATCTATATGCCTTCACATTGTTTCTCATACAATTGTTGATGATCATCTCTATTTCGCGGGTCACGTGCTTCATCTTGCAGCCTCTCAAACTCCCCCGATACTGTTCTGAGATCATTGTATGTTTCATCTAATATTTCATATGCATATTTCTGTGCAATTCCTCTTTTTGGAAGATACAATTAGAATCAAATCTTATTGCTCCTCATTGCATTTTCCTTGAGAAATTCCTTTTTACTAATAATACAATATGACTACCATGAGGAAATGAATAATATGAGCTTTGTGTGTGCTGTAGACATTCATAGCTGTTGAGTTATCATTTCTTTGTTGTATTTTTAGTTCAATCAACTTAGAATCTGTGAAATTTCAATTCAACGTTGATGGACGCAAACCAATATAGTCATGCAACAAAACTGTGCGAAAATGTCTATTGTTATTAAGAGCTTAAAAACATATTTTTTTTCCAACACAACAACATCCAAATATGATTTTTTTTCTTTTATTCAACTTCCTTGTGTTTATTTCTCACAGAGTGGCTTCCTGTTGGGACCTTCGGGCATAGGCAGATCACAATATTTTAACAAGACCTTGTTTCCTCTACGAGGCTACTTTCCTCTGCATGCTCTATCTCATCTTGGCCTCATCTACTACATTTTCACCATGGGCCTCGAGATCGACCTCCCATCAATACGTCGTTCAGGCTTGCGCTGCTTTTGGTTTGCATGTGCCTGCACCGTTCCTCCATTTTTTATTGTCATGGTTTCAGGTGTTACATTACACAAGATGCTTGACGAGCAAACTGATCGGGTGGCTTTTGTAATTTTTATTAGTGTGATTTTCTCAATGACTGCCTTCTCAGTCCTGGCACGCACAATAACAGAGCTTAAGCTTGTAAGCACAGACATAGGCAGATTAACACTCTCGGCTGCCATACTAGTTGATAGCTTTGCCTGGATTGGTTTGGCTCTTGCAGTTGCCATCTCTGAGAGTGGTGGAGATACCATCTCAGCTGTATTTACAATCGTATCAGGCACTGTATTTTATGCTTTGTGTTTTAAATTCGTAAGACCAATAATGCAAAGGATCTCCAACAAAGCAGTTTCAGGAACAGAGCATGTGGGAGAATCTGATGAAACGGCCGTGCTAGTTGGAGTACTGGTATCAGGATTCATTGGAGACTTCATCGGCATACATGCGGTGTTCGGAGCATTCACATATGGATTAGCCATACCACAAGGGCCCTTTAGTGCATCACTGGTGGAGAAAGTGCATGATTTGGTTAAGGGGATATTATTGCCTTTGTATTTTGTTACCGGCGGCATGGTGATGGACCTTTCCTCAATCAAGAATGTGAATGTTGCAATATACCTGGTGGCACTAGTGTTTGTGGCAGTTATGTTAAAAGTGCTTGGTGGAGTTGTAATAGCAGCAGCCTATGACATGCAAGTGCACGATGGAGTGTCTTTTGGGCTGCTGATGAACACCAAGGGGCTAATTGAGCTAGTGATGCTAAATGTTGGCACCACCAGAAAGGTAAAATAACTCTCTGTAGAACCTGTGACATAATTCATTTATTTTTCAGAAAAAAGTCTAGAGCCTGTAACTCAACTTATTTAACTTTCAGAAATTTTGCAGCTAAAATTGTCAAATTATGCATATTCCTAATGACATTTTCTTATAAACCAGCTGTGTGCTCAATCAGATTGCTAAAACTATGATTGTCAGTACTAATTTATTCCTTGCAATCTTATTCATGCCCAGATCCTTGGAACTCAATCATATACCATCCTAGTCATCATGTCAGTGGTCCTAACTGCCTTGGCTACCCCCCTTCTAAACTCTGTAGTCAGACCGGCACGTCGGTTGGTGTACTACAAGAGGCGGACTGTGCGCTGGCATGACCGAGGAGCTGAGCTACGAGTAGTTGCCTGTGTTCACAACGAGCGTGATATTCCAGCACTCATTTCCCTCATAAACTGCACCTATCCAAGTAAGCACACGCCAGTGTCAGTCTCAGTAGTGCAACTGATAGAACTAACTGGTCGTACACCCACCATGCTCTTACTCAACAACCCGATGTCCAGTATGGAGAAGTACGGGAGTCAGTTCCAATCACAATCAGCTGTTTCACATGCGTTCGAATCATACGCACAGATTACAGGTGGTTTGTTGATACGTACTTCAACAGCAATCTCGCCATTTATGACAATGCATGAAGATATCGTGACAGAAGCAGAGAACCGCCATGCAGCACTGGTTCTACTTCCATTCCACATGCATTTAGCGGTTGATGGTTCCCTAGAGGTTGCATCACACCCAGCAGTTCATAATGTGAACAAGAAAATTCTGGAGCTTTCCCCGTGCACAGTCGGTACTATCAATGCTATCATAAGTTTGTCTTCCTTCTGGTTCAGCATCCATGTGATGCCAAATTTGTATTATTATGCCTTATTTTCTGTTTTTTTTGTTTCTAAGAACAGTTGTGGTGATTGATCGAGGGTTTAATGCAATTTCCACCCGAGGTACTCCACTCCACGTGACAGTGCTATTCTTTGGTGGTCCAGATGACCGAGAATCGCTCGCACTGATAGGGCGCATGTCAAACCACCTAGGAATCGAGATTTGTATCGTGCGGTTCTTGCCCAGGTATGGCAATGCAAACATCAGTTCCCTAGATTCAGAGGATGCTGAAGTAAGAGAGCGACAAATTGATGAACAATGCCTAGGCGAATTTGCTGAATGCAGCACCTTAGCAGTGTTCGAGTACCGCGAACACTTAGTACATAATACTGAAGAGACTGTGGAAATAATAAGGATGGTTGAATTAGAAGGTAAGGATTTGTTGATAGTCGGTAAGGAGCAAGGTTTGGTGGGCTCGAGACTAACAGCCGGGATGACTGACTGGAGTGAATTTCCAGAACTCGGACCAATTGGGGATTTGTTAGCATCAGCAGATTTTGGTGCCACTTCATCTGTATTGATTGTTCAAGCACCACATGGTGGAGGCGGGTTATCTGACAGCACAATAATTGGAATGATGTCCGATAGGCGTGAGGACCATGCTAGGCTTTCTTCTTTTGATCCAAGGTAGTTCATTGAGGATAGTGACACTGACATTGTATGCCAGCAGTCATATGAACCACCACCTTAAGTTTGTGCGTCTACTTTGTACAAACTTGTACAAATCAATTGAAGTTTTTGCAAAAGAGAAATGAGCGGATATTCCTTCAAGGATTTGTGAAACTAGGTAATCAAATAGTTGAATCTTGATTGCAATTTAATCTCTCACTGCTTATATATTCTAGGATGATATTTTAAGTTACTCTCATGTAAATTAGCATTAATGTATCTTGCTTAATTAGGACCATCTGTTGTCTGTGGTTTTTAAACCTCTACTCAATACACAGAAAATCGCAGTTTGTAATTTGGAACCAGAAACACACAGGGACATGGGAACAGTTTACATTCCCTTGCTAGTTTCCCAACCACAGTTTTAACTCATTCAATATTAGGATCTACATGGCACATTGAATCTGGCTAGAATATTAATCTGATTTCAACATGTCAGATTCCACATGGAAACAGGGTGAAGTTTAAATAAGTGAGAACATTTGAATAACTTTTCAAGGGTGGGATTGATTGACAACCAAAACTTTTTCAACCTTGGCAATGGATTTTTTTTTGTTAAATTAAGTTCTTAAAAATAAAAAAAAGTTTATGGCCATATTTATAAACTTATAGATGATCATGTTTCCAATTTCATGTTATTTAATGTTATTTAAGCATCATTTGATATTTCATCATAGAAAATCTAGTTTAAGGCAATTTGGTTCATATTTAACAGCTATTGATAATAGAGTATCAAATTGTAAAGTACGAATGACTGATCCAAATGTTGAACATTAGCCATGTATTGAATTCTACTTGGATATCAAATTTTATACTTTTTAGTTTTAATATTTTTAGAGTGGTGAAAAATCATTTGTATTGGATACTCCAGAAGTTGTTATATCAAGGATTTTTTTTCCTTTAAAAATGGTTAAAAAAGTTTCTAAAAAGGATAAATTTTGATCTCCAAATAGATTTCAATATGTATATCATGTTCAATAGTTCAAATCGGTCGTTCGGACTTTACAATTTGAAATATAGACGCAAAGTATTGCTCCAATGGTGCTTTGAAAGTAGAATAACCTAACTCAATGGTTCATATATATGTACAAAATTCAATAAACTTATGATGGTTAGATAAATAGTAAAAAGAGAAATACGATTTAAATTTGTCAATTAGATGAAAATTTTATAGTTAGTTTTTTTAATGCTTTTTAAGCTATGAGTGTAAGTATTTGAAAAATACATGAAAATCACATAATTTCTCTATAATTTTTTATTTTGTTTTTCTTATTGCGAAGAAAATAATGACAGATTTTAAAACTCAAAGAAATTGAAAGAATAAATTGTAATTTAAAATAAAAAACTTAAACCGGTCGGTACTTGTTATATAAAAGGCCAATTTGTATTTCGCATGGCCAACAAATTTCTTCAATTTATATATAACTTCCTTAATTGTAACAAGATTTTGGTTAGAGGTCAAAATAAGAAGGCAACCATCAAGGACACAACTGGTATTATGGGGAATTTTTTTTTCTCTTTGCTCTCAAAATTAGAAATCCAGCCCTCGAAATAGCACCTCCCAAAAAATAGGTGATTTCAATCCCACAAGTGAGAAGTAGACAATAGGCCGTATTGGGTCAGTCGATTTAGTGTATTGACAATAGGTGAAAACAAGAAACTTGTTTGCTTTGGGTGCAACTAGGAAGGTCATAATTCACTTAATGTTTTACATTCTGTTCATCTTTGAAAACTAACAATGTAGGACAAGAAAGCTGATTCAAGACGAAAGAGAATGAACTCCAAAAAAGAAGAAGGCACTTAATGTTATTTGAGAAGTCGGCTCCGACATAAGCGATGATGAAGGCATCGAATTAGGAGGAGAAGAAGAGGCTAATCTTGTCTTGATGAAATTTGTGGATTATTTGTCAATTACCACATGATAACAAGTAAGCGATGAAGCAAAGGAAATCATCAAAGAGAAGAGGATTACTGACATGATTGCAAGCAACATGATTATGGAGGTCGCATATGCAACGACCAAACAAATCGACTCACTCCATGACGATGAAGAATCTTTGAAGGGTAATCAACAATGCGTAATTAGAGAGGATAGCCTACTCTACATGATAGTAAATAATTCAACCGTAGTCCTTAAGGAAACCCAAAGTGATGAGGATGATACACCTTAGTATTGAGAATACATGTCATCACATTGGTTTGAAAAACAAATCACAAGAGTGCAAAAAAAATTTTTGAGGGAAAGAGATATCACTATTATAGATTTGAGAAAAAAAAAATAAAGGAATTAAAATTAATGTTGTGCACAATTGAAAAATAAAAATCTACAAGTATTTTACCTCAAGAAAATGAAAAATCCAATGATGTTTTGTCCCAAGAAATAATAAGACTAAAAGTAAGATACCTGAATGGACTTTAAAGTCTAAATTTGTCCGTGTAATCATTATAAGAGTGCAAATTATTCTAATATGTACATTGGATAATAATATCAGTCGTACTAGTTGCAATGCCAAAATTGACTTTGCAATAAATAAGAATACCTTTTTTAATAAATATTTGGGAGCCGATATGTAGATATTGTTAGTGTTGGTGTCCTAGACCCAAATTATATGTTTGATTATTTAGTTTATTAGTGAATGATTATATCATTTTGTTCCTTGAGTTATTATATTTTGTGGATTATCTGAGTTTATGACTTGGATTGTAGAATTCCACCAATGAAATAAATATAATTACTCTTAAAAGTTTTGATCTTAGTAATTAGCAAGGAACACTAATTGACCAATATAAGATCATTGTGTCGGATTAGATGATGATCACATTCTACAGATCATATGACAAAGAGTTGTCAATGCTAATCACACATGTGTATACATCGGGATGTATAGCACTAGACAGACCCAAAAATTAAATATCACGTGGATTGTGTTACGTGTCATTGATATTTCATTTGTGTCATGAATTCTAGGGTTGAGATGTTTATATTTCCTACATGAGAAATATACATCGTTGGTACTGTCCAACGCTCACTTTAATTATGAGTTATATAGACAGTTACTACAATGTGTATAACTTGTGCGGAGGAACTATACGCATCAAGATACCATTGTCCTCTATATATAATATAGATGATGATATCCCTGGGCCCCTTGATAAAGTTTGTATTATGTGCATGCAATATGATTATATGTTAATCATATCATAATTAAACTTTAGAAAATCAAGAAAGAATAATTAGCAAGGATGACACATTCCTACCTTGCAATTATTTTGATATCATGAGACAAGAAATTGACACAATAATATTTTAATATTACAGGATCATGATTTTGCATTGTGTTTTTTCATCTACATCATTTGGATAATCAATATACCATAGCTAGTTGCATCATTGATTTATGAAATTAAAATATTTAGTTTCATTGCCATAATGATGGGATCACATAAGGTCACAACATATGAAAGATTAAAAGAAAATATTGTAAAATAATCCTAGTAATATTTAAAGTATGCGTGACATATTTTAAATGGCTTTTGACACATGAGAGATGCATATAAATTAACATTGGATATTAATTTATATGTTGGCCTTTTAATATATGGGATTATGAACTCAATTACATATTAATATGATTAATGTGTTTAAGCCCAAAGCCCAAATATAGGCCATAAAATTGCTGGGGAGAATTGATTAATAATGATATAATTAAAGGAATATTGAAGTATATCATTAAACCTAGTCAATTTCTATTAAAGAGGAGAGAAATTTTGGAACAGTTTTTGAGGTAACTTTAAATAGGATTTTGAAAGGGCAAAACTCAACCATTCTGAACGTATGACCTATGAAAATTGAAGTCCTTTGACTCTAGAATCCAACGGTTTAAGTTTCAAGTCGTTTGGAGTTACCTACAAAGAGTTATGGCAGATTTAATACCCAAAGATCAGAAATTCAGCTTTGAACTTCTTGGCTGAAATTTATCTCTCTTTCCCAATTTTTCTCTCATGTGTTGAGATAAAAACTCTATTAAGATTTCTGAAATTTTAAAGAAGGTTTTGAAACTAGAATTAAGACTTCACTTGTTGTTCTTTTACTAGCCTTAGAGATACAAGTATTTCTTTAATCTTTCGGTGAATACCTAAGGAGGCTCGACGGTTGACGAGCTAAGCACAACCATCGAAACAAGACATAGGGAATAAGAAGTTGCTAAGCTAGACAACCCTACTCGATTTAATTTGGAGATCAAAATAAAAGGTATAATATTATTTCCTAATTATTTAGGCAAATAAATATTGTCTTTACGCTTATAATAGTTAGATCATTTGTTTTGAGATGAATAAAATTTTGTTTTATTCCTTGCTTTCGAAGCATAAAAAATTTCAGATATCACATTTGATACCGACTATCGATATCGATATTTTTATGCATATTTAGTTGCGTTATTTTGCACATTATTTGAGTTATTATGCATGCTATTTTTTGTACTGAAATAGTTATGCATTATTTTTTTGTTGAAAGAGTTATACATTTTATTTGAGTTATTATGCACATTATTTTGTTAACATGCATAATATTTTTTTCAATACAAAAATAAAATGAAATAAAATACATAATAACCCAAATAATATACATAATAACTCAAATAAATATGCATAATAACATTGGTATCGGTAGTGGGTATCAAATGTAATATTTACGGAACATTATCCTAAATATTAAACTTAGAAACTATTCATATAGAGTTAAAATTAGAAGTTCAATGATAGCTACAGTTTTTCACACTTTAAGAACTAAAGGGTACGTCAACAAGATAGATTATGAGGATAAACACCGCCTCTGCAATTTAAGAACTAAAGATAGTCTAAGGTATATCATGAAGCATCAAATAGTTCGTGCTTCACATTCTTATCTTTAATTTAAAAATTTGAACGACCGATTTGAGATGCTAAACATGATATGCATATTGTTAAAACTAAATTTTATATTTTTTCTGATTTTTTTCTATACTTTAAAGATGTAGGAAAAGTAGCTGATCAAACAGTTTCTAGTAAGGGTGTAAACAGATCGAATAATATACAATTTTATCCGGATTCGTATTAAAAAAATAACAAAAATTATTCGATTCGTATCTGTATCCGATGATATCCGTATCTGTATTTGTATCCAAATTTTTTTTAAGGATAAGGATACGGTTTGGCTATCATCTATCTGTATCCAACCGTTTAGCTATAATCTAATAACATCCAAAGTTATTGATCCGTATTCGATATTATCCGATTGTATCCGAATTCATAACTAAAAATTCATATTATATATATATATATATATATATATTATTGGATTTTGTATGAAGATTATAAATCTAATTAATTTTATATATATTTGTGTTTATGTATCACATTTTTTTTATAATTTATTGATGCATCTGGATAAACATATAGCAAATGAGATTATTTTTATTATTTGAATAATATTAGTTCCATACCCCTATCCGTTCGATATTCGATTCGTATCTGGTATCCGATTAATATCCGATCTGTATTTATATCCGAGACTATCAGAATTCATATCTGTATCTGAAAATTTTTAACGGATAAGGATACGATGAGATAATTATCTGTCCGTATCCGATGCGTTTACACCCCTAGTTTCTAAACCAACAATGTGGAATTTTTTTTTCACTCCTCTAAAATATAGCAAAAAATATAAAGAAAATATAAAATTCAATTTTCAAAGAAGTTTCACTATGTGGAGCATGTTCAACCGTTTGAATCGGACGTTCGAACATTAACATCAAAGTTTCAATTACAAATATCTTTACCGCTAAATAATTTAATAAGATTTTCCAATTTTATGAACTTCACTGTTAGTTTGTTAATTTTAGAATTTATATCTTCATTCCCAATACAAAAACACCTTTATTTGATGGACACTACGTACCAATTTAGGTATGACAAGCTGTCTCTAAAAACAAATAAAAAAAGGTGTTTGTGAAATTGTCAAGTTTTAAACACTAAATTACGACGTTAAAGAAAATTCATTAAAAATCTTCATTGATTGTACTGTATTTGGAGGTGGGATTTGGGGGTGGGGAAAAATAGTTCTTGCCAGGAGTCTCATACTTCAAATTTGGACTCGTTGTGTCAAAAAATTCCCTTTTTTTTCAAGATTTCCATCTGCCACACTACCACCACCTTCTCCTCCCTTCCTCCATTGTTCCTGAAATCCTCTTAAAACCAACAAGAAAAGATAGAAATTAATCAAAGAAAAAAGAGAGGAAACTTTAAAACGTAAAGAAATTGAAGATCCAATTAAGAATGAATCCTCAACTCCCGAAACTGACACCGGCAGACATGAAGGACCTCTTGAGGCCATCGGAAAATGCCTCAGCTATTCACCCCATGGTTTGTTTCCCACCGAACATGATCGTCACACCTGGCATTTTCAAATATGAGAACCAGAAACCATATCTCTACTCCTTCACCTTGTTTCTCATGCAACTTACGATTGTGATCTCTGCCACGCGAGGCACGCACTTCATCCTGCGACCTCTAAAGCTTCCTCGACACATCTCAGAAATCACTGTATGTATGAGTTAATGATAAGCATATGTCATGCAATTTTGCATTTTTTTTCTTGGATGATATTAGTAGGGAAAAAAGATATCGATTGGATAATTTTAATTGCAATTTTTTCATCTCCTCTATTAGAAATCTAATCATCCATTCTTTTGATTCATAATTTTTCCAGGGAGGTTTTTTGCTTGGGCCTTCAGTTCTTGGTAGATTAATACCCAAATTTGGTATGATAATATTTCCTCCAAAAAGCTTTTTGTCCTTAGAATCTCTAGCTTATCTCGGCCTCATTTACCACATCTTCACTATTGGTCTGGGAATTGATGTCCCATCAATTCGTAGTTCAGGTTGGCGCTGCTTTTGGTTTGCAATTGCCTGCACCTTCCCTCCATTTGCACTCGCTGCAGTTTCGGGTACCACACTACACAAGAAGCTCGGCGAACATTCTAATCGGGTGGCCTTTGTAATATTTATTAGTGTATCATTCTCAGTTAGTGCTTTCTCGGTGCTAGCACGCACAGTTGCAGAGCTTAAGATTGTAAACACAGACATTGGCAAATTGACACTCTCGGCTGCCATATTAGTTGACAGTTTTGCCTGGATTGGTTTGTCTGCTGCAGTTGCCATATCAGAGAGTGGCAAAGATTACATGTCCGCTATAATTACAATTCTAGTAGGCACCCTATATTACATTGTGTGCTTCGCAATTATAAGGCCAATGATGGAAAAACTTTCCAGAAAAGCTACTTCTGGCACAAAGAATTTGGGAGAATTTGAGGAGTTGGTTGTTCTAGTTGGAGTGATGGTATCAGCATTCGTTGGAGATTTAATTGGCATACATGCAGTGTTTGGAGCATTCACTTATGGATTGGCAATACCGCAAGGGCCCATAAGTACATCATTGGTGGGGAAGGTGGATGATTTTGTAAGGGGAATATTCTTGCCATTGTTTTTTGCAAGTAGCGGCATAAGGATGGACATTTCATCAATTAAATATGTGGAGCAGGGGTTATACATGGCAGGGCTGGTGCTCATCGCGGCTATGATAAAAGTACTGGCTGGAATAACGATAGCGGCAGCCTACGATATGCAAGTACACGATGGAATATCGTTTGGGCTGCTAATGAACACTAAGGGAGTCACTGAACTAGCCATGCTAAATGTAGGCTTCAACAAAAAGGTAATGTTGCCTCGATTATTAGTAAGTACATAAATGTATACAGATAACATGCAGTCTTAACGTTTTATTTCCTACAAGATGGACAAATAGTTTTTGAAACTTAATTTCACCTATATTTAATCAATATAATTGAACAGTTTATGCATTTCTGTAATAACTTTTACACCTAAAGTGTACCCCCACCTAAATTTTTTTTGTTATGTTTGAAAACTTCAACAAAAATGTTGTTACTATATATTAACATTTTATTTTTCAATTGATTGATGAACAGATCATTGGAATAGAAACATACACCATCTTAGTCATTATGTCTGTTGTACTGACCGCCTCCGTTACCCCTATTCTGAAATCTGTGGTCAAACCAACACGTCGATTAATATTCTATAAAAGAAGGACTGTACACTGGCACGACATAGGATCCGAACTACGAATAGTAGCATGTGTTCATAATCCACGTGATGTCCCAGCACTAATTTCTGTCATAGATTCTGCATTTCCAACCAAGTATACTCCAATATCAGTGTCAGCAATTCAGCTTATTGAACTGACTGGTCACACACCCGCCTTGCTCATGCTTCAAGACTCAATATCTCGTGAGGGCGGGTATGGGAGTCACCTCCAGGCACAATCTGTAGCTGTTACACATGCATTTGAAACCTATGTGCAGCATGCGGCTGGTGTGTCCGTTCGTACTTCAGCAGCAATCTCGCCTTTTGTCACGATGCATGAAGATATTGTGGCAGAAGCTGAGAATTGTCATGCGGCAATGGTGTTGCTTCCATTCCACATGCAATTGGCAGTTGATGGTTCATTAGAGGTCGTGTCGCACCCGGCAATCCGTGACGTGAACAAGAAAGTTATGGAGCTTTCTCCGTGCACAGTCGGTATGACAATGTTGTTCTTAGTTTTTTTCCATCAAAAAAATATTCTTGTGATGTGAAATTTGCAGATATTATTATGGCTTACCTTTTTTGGGTATTTCTTTTTAACAAAAGCTCTCATCATTGATCGAGGCATCGGTGGCATTTCCATCCACGGCACTGCATTTCGTGTGGGTGTACTCTTCTTTGGTGGCCCAGATGACCGTGAGTTACTCGCTCTCGCAAGTCGTATGACAAACCACCCTGCCATCGATATTTGTGTTGTGAGGTTCATGTCGACAAGCAGCACCTCGAGCACCAGTTCCCTTAATTCAGAGAACGCAGGAGAAAGGGAGCGTGATATTGATGATATTTTCGTCCGTGAATTTGTACAAAGAAGCACTGTAGCCGTGATAGATTATCGTGAGCATGTGGTAAGCAATGCTGAAGAGACAGTGGAGGTAATAAGGAGGATTGAATCAGAAGGAAAGGATTTGTTGCTAGTGGGTAAAGCACAGGGTTTGGCGGGGTCGAGACTAACTGCCGGCATGACGGAATGGAGCGAATTTCCCGAGATCGGACCGATTGGGGATTTGTTGGCATCAACAGATTTTGGTGCAACAGCATCTGTGCTGGTTGTACAAGCACCACCGCGTGGCAGCAACGGGTTAGCAGATAGCACGATATCTGGTGCGATATCAGATAGGTGCGAGGACTCCATTAGGTCATCTTTGGACCTGAGATAGTTTATTTTACCAGAGAGGGCCTGTACATTAATTAAAGGTCATGTTGGCTTACCATGCACCATCACTGGTTTGGAACTACCTTAATGTACCAAATGGACACATCAATTGAAGGCTTAATTTGTAAATCACCAAAAGGATAACTGAAGGTTTTGTGCAAGATACAAGAGTGAGCGAGCTGTTAGTCGACCATTCAAAACAAAATATGGAGAAATTGACTCATCAAATGGTCTGACAAGGGTTGTGTATATAAAGTTAGTTCTCCTTGTTACAATTATGATTAGATTACATTCAAGTAGGAGCATGTGTGAATTTCTTTTTCTAACAATGTAACAGTCCGTTACTTTAGGGAAGCAAAATTGCTCTGTCATGTACGATACTTTTTTTTTGGAAAATTAGATTATTGCCATCTTAAAATCTCTAATTTAGATTTGTGGCATTCAATTTAAGAAATTTGTCACCCAAAACACAAATGCCTCTAAAATTTAGATTAATGCCATCATTACAGTATGTGTGCGGTGCTATTTTGAGAGCACAAGTTCTAATTTTGAGAGCAAAGATTACCTTTTGACACTTAATTCCACTTTTACCCATATTAATTGAATTCTTACTATGGTTTAATTAAGTTCCGTTGTTAATTTGGAAAGCTGACATGACATATATAATATGTTTTGTATGCAATGCAACATAACGAGACATTTTTTTCTTTTCTTTTTTTGCAAAGAGAGGACTCTCATTTGTATGTTTTGACTTTGAAATATGAAAATTATGTCTGCAACCAATTCTAATAAGATATACAAAATTGATGCGCTCTTGACCACTAAAATTATTCTCCTTTTATGTTCATATTTATATTACTGTACGAATCACATATTAATTTTTTTATTCATCACATATTTATTTTATGCACACAAAGAAATAAATTAGCATCAAGAAAATTTTCTTTATAAACGCTAGATAGTTGTGGGTCAACATAGAATGCTTTTATAGAAAATTAGACAATATCTTTCAAAATAGAAAATGCATATTTAATTGAAAATAAGTTTCTAAAATCAAGCACAAATGTAATTATATAAATTCACATTTGCATTTGTATTCCACGAAATATACCCATGCTTAAAAAAGTGTGATAAACTAAATTCTGGAGATTATATCACAAGATGTTTACCCAATGTCTATCAAATTTGATTTAAAAAAGGAAAAGTACAAGGAATCAAACAATATAAACATTATTTCATAAGAAAAATCATCCGCAATTAACGTAAATCTATTTTTTATTAGATGAATAACTTAAATTTTGTTCATTTGAATTAATTTAGGAGTACATGAAAATCTCATATTTCTCTATAATTTGATTAAGTTCTGATCTTGCTTACAAGAGAATATAAAAGGCAGTTCGATGCACGTAGCTCTCACTTGCGCGGAGTCTAGGAAAAGAATCAGACCACTTTGAGATATTTGTACGCAGTATTTTACTGTATTTTGCAAGAGGTTTTCACGACTCGCACTCGTGATATTTTGGTCACAAAGTGACAACTTTACCACTGCGACAAGACTCTCATTTGCTTAAAAGAGAATATATTACATTTTAAATCCGGAAGAAAATTAGAAAATTGAAAATCGATGCAAGATATGGAAACACACGAATAATTGTTATATGAGTTGGTTATGAACATTTTTATTATAGCATGATTAAATTACAAGCTAAAATACGAAGGCAATTATGAATGTAAAAAATTGGATGTACGTGGAACAATTAATCTCTAAGGGTGTTTTACAATACGCTCCTTTTACATGTTCCTCAGAGCCATCCTTATTCGGACACCAATATTGTGGGAATTGCGAATTCCGTCTAGAATGAAGATTTTTACATGGCTGATGCTTCAAGATAAAATTTTGACGGCAATAAACTTGAAGAAGAGATGGAACTTATCGGAAATTTGTTATCTCTGCAGACAAGGAGAAGAGACGGTACATCATATGTTTCATGAGTGTACCTTCACAACTCACTTCCTCACAAGACTGGTCATGAACACTAACATATCCTTACAAAATTTTGGCATGGCTGTTGATCAGCTCAGATATGTCAACTTCACCAGCAAACAATAGAGTAATCTTGAAAGGCAGGTGCTAGCAACGGAATGCTTTATAATATGAAAGACGTTGATAATCTCGTTCATCAGGTTCTTGAAGAATTTCAAGAAGTTACTTTCGGATAGTGCTGACAGCGTTGGTTTAAATCTAAATATAGAATACATTTTTTTTCTTTCCTCTTCCTCCTATTCCAAATATTTTGAAAATTTCCACTATTTTTGTTGGATTTACTTCGTTACAAGTTTTCATATCTTATGAAAATATATTGTTAGCTTGCTATGATTATTATTGGATATTTAATTCAATGATCAAAATAAGGACTGACTCTTATTTTTCTCAAAAAAGAGATGTTTTGCGCTCTCAAGCTTCTCTGCTTATTACTGGGAACCATCGTATTCCGTACACAACTCTGAACCATACAAACTATACATTAATTCTGGGTCACAACTCACAAGTTTAGTCGCTCACGATTATCTTGTGTTCCCAAATTAACAGCATCAACAACTTTTGTCGAGTACAAATTTGAATCTGGATCATTCACTTTATTATTGGAATTATCTGTGTTCCCAAATTAACAGCATCAATAACTTTTTGTCGAGTTCAGATCTCGTGCCGCGCAGAGAATTTGAATCATTTAATTGCATCAAGATTCATACAAATAAATTTTAAAAATACACATTCTGAATCAAATTACGATCGTTCGTTACTTATAGCACATTAATTTATAAACGTCCGATCCGTATTATACGGTACCGCGGCACCAGATTCGGATCCTTATCCACTTTTGTCGCTGGACAGTGGTATAAAAGTTTGTAACATAAAAGCAATACATAGGTCTCACAGAACTCTTCTCAATTGGATGTTTAACTGCTACAGAGGTCCCACATAACCATTCTAGACAATTTCCCACCCTCTTTTCTCCTAGAACGAAATACTCTGCTGTACTTTTTTGTGCAGCATAAACTGATTTTAATCAAGATTGTTGGATCAGAATTTGCGGTCTTGATTTCATATTATAAAACTCCACCTTGAGTAATATCAGTAACGATCGAGCGTCGATTTCTAATCCAACGATTTTGATTAAATGCAATCTCTGATGCACTACGGATCCCTTTTCTCCTCACACCCATAAGGTCAAACAGGTCTCTTTCAGAAATCACTTTTGTGTAGAAACTCAAATACTAAAAAAAACTCAAAATTCAACTTTTATTAAAATTGTTGATGCAAATTAAACTCGTGTTCTAGAAATATATAAATATTTGGGTCTTGGTCTTTTTAGAAGCGTCCAATCTCTTGAGTAGACAATTAGTAGTTTATTGCCTAGAAGTTCATTTGATCAGCTTTTTGTTTTCTAATAGTATAAAAGGAATTACACTTTACATTTTGTTTATTAATTCCGTCTCTAGTTTCATCTTTCCCTTCTTTTCCCCCATCTCTCTTTGTCTCTCTCTCTCTCTCTCTCTCGAAACACAACTCAATTGTAAACATGAGCTTCTTAAAGAAGATTTTTAGGAAAAAGAAGAACAATAGTAAGAAGACACCTTCAGCTGCAGACACTATTGATCAACTCAGTAAGGTAATTTTGTTTCTGTTTATATCACGTTCTATTATTCTGTTTTCCATTGTTTTCCTTCTAGACTGCAGATACCATTATATAGTACTTGAAATTTGTTACCTACACCATAGAGTTTACTCTTCATGTGCAATTGTGTACACACCAATAGCTTTTTCTCTTTCCTGCTTCCTTTTAATCTATTTTGTTTGGTTTGTCTATGTCAATCCTTGTGTTTACATTGTAATTGAAGACCAAAGAAATACCATTTCATGTTTACTCGGTCGGAGAAGCACATATTACAATTAATTGCAAGTTTGACTGTTTGAGCCGTCTCCGATTAGACTTCTTTGCCTTTTCTTGGTATAGCCTACTAGCCTAGAAATATGTCTTTCTTTGTAAATGACCCCTGTAAAAAATAATAATATAAAACAGCCATTTTTTCAAAAGACCCAAAACAATTTATGGAATGTTTTTGGAAAATAATCGTCATAGGTTAATAAAGAGATGTAGTTTCGTAAGAAAATAGATGCCTGGCAAGAAGGCATTTAGAGTAGCAGAATATACCATTGTCATTGCCCAATAGAGCTAAAATTGCCAAGAAAGTCGACCTAAACTCAGATCAATAACCCAATCAAGCCTGTAAAAATACAAACTTTAAACTGAATAGACTAAAGGTCGACATGACCTGATAAACAAATCATCCTTTATCAGCTTGATTTTCTTTAAAATTAAGCTTGATACAACCCTGCAATACAGTGAACAGTTTGCCCAGTTGACTGACAAATTCAACATCTTATTTGGTGTTTACTGTATTTTATATGAACATTGTAGACCCTAGAAATGCTCGAGACACGAGAAAAACAACTTCAACAAAAGATCTCAGCCACAACTGAAAAGGCCAAGGAATATGCAAAATTGAAGAACAAAAATGGTAATTACTCCGATTGTGTGTAATATTCCAGACATACAACATTTCTTAGGAGCCAATAAAGTGCAATTACAAGTATTGGGTTTACTGATGGAAAACAATATAATCTAAATTATTTCAACAGAAATAAAATGAAATTTAAATGAACAGAAACCAAACACATTGTTGTGAAATGGTCCCTGCAAAATAAGTATTTAGGAAATAAATTTCTTGGTCTTTCTGTCAGCCGCAATACAATATCTCAAGAAGAAGAAACTGTATGAGGCACAAATACAACAACTTGTCAACTCTCAGTTACGGCTTCATGATCAGGTACAAGGATTTTCATCTTTTATACCTTACTGTTGAATGAAGCACAAGCTCTAAAGTAAACTTATTCACATAGGTAATAACACTAGAGAATGCAAAGGCCACACATGATACAATTGATGCTCTCAAATCAGGCTCTGCAGCAGTTCAGGCTCTTCAGCAAGGCTTGTATGCCTATTTTCCATTTAGCTCATTACCAGGCCGTACTATCATATTCTTCTGATACCAGATAGAAGATTTGTTTTTACACAAATTTGCAGAAAAGTATCATGTACCTCTGTTAGCAGACAGCAGAGTCAGCAGATTCCTTTTTACAGAAATTTTCCAAAAAGTATTTAGATTCCATAAGTTCCAAGGGAACCAATGAAATTTCACTATGCACTAAAGCCTCTATATATATTGTTCAAGAATTCAATATCATCCAAACCATTAGTTAGTGTTTACTCTTTAATACAGTTATCCTTATCCATGGGATATATACTGGTAATTAAAAAGTGTATTACACATAGAGTATCATAAAAACTGTTGTTTTAAATAATGTTAAGCATGAGTGAATAATTTCTCACTAATAGAGATAATAGTTTCCTATGAGAGACTTATATTTGTTACCGTGGTGTTAAAGTCTATTCGGTCCTGTCAAATGCTAAAAAATTGTAGGAAGCTTTTATAATTTTAATTTCTTCAACAAGTTTAGCTTCTTCATATTTCAAACAGAAAAGAAGCATAAATAATCAACCATAATGAGGATGACTGATACAGCTGTAAACAACGAAAGTCAAGGTATTTTTAGCAAGCACTGTTTCCCTTCATTATTGTTAAAATGTAGGAACATAGATGAAATACAGAAGATAGGAGAGGACACAAACGAAAACTTCGAGAGTATAAAAGAGATACAGGATCTGCTATCAAACACAGTTGGGATTTCTGCAGATTTCAATGAGGTCCGTTATCTTCATTTTTTGTATATATTCTGGTATTTTTTAGATGTTGCTGATTAATTTGTCCGTTAACCCATATTCATGAATACAGTGTGCTGATCTTCAAGCTTGATTGAACATCTTATGATTTGTACTTGATCATTACTTCTTTACCCGCACACCAGTACACAATAAGAAACTAAGTTTAACACTATTGATGATAAATATTGGAGATTAAGATAATTAGCAATATTAGGTATGTGTAATGTGCAAATTTTATTTGGTCTACTTAGTTAATCTTTCATGATGCTAACCAATAATCATATATAATTTATTGGAGTACTCAACTTGCTTCTTGTGATAGGATGATTTTGAAGCTGAATTAGAGAAGTTGGAAGTGCAAATTCTGGAAGAGGAGATACCCGCAGCTCGACTTCACAGTGATAAATTTTCAAAAAGCAACAGAAATCTTGGTGTAGATTCCTCTGAGTTACCTGCAGCTCCACTTCATCCCAAAGCAGCATCTCAAAGCATCAACAATCAGGATACATTATCTGACCTACAATCAACACCACCAGAAGAAGAGACAGGTTTAGTGAGCATAAATAATTTAATTGAGCTACCTGCAACTCAACCGACAAGAAGAAGGGTTTCCAGAAGTATAAGCAACGCCGCTGAACATTCGTCTCAGTTACCTGTAACTCCAATTCCCCGAAAAACAGTTTCACGTAGCATGACAAATGTTGGCAAATACTCATCTCACTTATCTGATAATGTGCCGACACAAAAAGCTGCTTCTCAGAGCACTAAATCAATTGATGAGTTCCCTCAAGTACCAGCAACTCCAATTACACGCAATCTCAGGAATATGCGTGAAGCATCTGAGCTTCATCCAGCTCCAATATCCCGAAGGACAGTTCGACAGAGTGCTGCCTAGCTAGATGGAATCTGGTAATTATGACTGAAGATGGATTACAATATTATTTTTAAATGATATTAAGTTAATGATATATTGGTTTTATCTTAGTATATATATGCTATGCTTGTATATATGTTTCTCAGGAAGGAGAATTTTACTACAGCAGTCTAGTTTTTTTGACATGTTTGCTATTATTTTGTTACAGTTGCAGCTATTGGATAGTCTTTATTTTCCTTCCTTCCTAGGAAGTGATGCTTTGGGGTACTTGAGATATGTTATTATTTATTAACCACCATGCTATCGTATACATTTCAGATTGTCTTTGTATTGATAGTTGCATTACTATTTACTCAATAAGCTAACTCATCTAGTAATCTTGTAGTCTGGTTCTTCTATTGGGTTCTTACCATGTGTTGGCTTAGATTAATTCTGGTCCTCTCCAGTACATAGTCCCATCAGATAGTTTAACACCACGGTAACAAATATAATTGTTTTTTATACAAAAATAACATGAAAAATAAACATGCACAACTCGTCTAACATGGAGAGATCATCGGAAATTTTGCAATGAATTAATAGTACAGTATATATAGGCTTCTGTAGAGCAAAAACAGACAATTAATAGTATAGTACAATAAATACATTTTATGAATAAGAATTCACATCACATATTAAAAATTGGAAAAATAATAACTTTTATGGATATCTTAACTTTAATGAATCATATTAAATAACATAACACTACTTGAAAGAAACGATTAGGCTGGAAAATAATCAATTTATTTCTTCTCATTTACTACTGTACAGAAGGGAAAAAATTCACTCTCACAAAATTTATATTTTTTTCATGTGCATAGTGACAGATGGAGAAAATCCGAATGGAGCCTAATAAATTGAATTTATTTATACTATCATATCACCATCATTTGTAACGGATTTTGAGTATTATGTATTCTTGCAACATTATCCTTCTGTAGAGCAAACACAGACAAACATCTTTCTACTGATAAATCACGAGTTTAATACATTGGAAAACATCTTTTATCCTTTTTGTTCGATTTAGGGGTATCCTTCTGTAAAGCTATCAACGTACAATTTCCAAGCAAAAAAAAAATATATTGCTTTAATTTATGACTCGATGTTATACTCTAGTGATCTACCATAAAAAACTAGGAGGAAATTTGGAACAATGATCAGATTTTTAATTTCTAGTTTTGTACTTTAATTTTACTAGAATAGAATCATTTGTCTTGGAAAAGGGCACACATTGTGGGACCCAACTCGCAAATGCATAGATGCTAAGAGTATCTCCGTTTGTGAAACTTTTGGAGTTTCTAAATTATTGTCACATTAATTTTAGAAATTTAATTTTTTTTAGTTTCTAAACTCTCCATCCCTAAAACTGAAAAGTTAGAGTTTCTAAATTGCCACGTCAGCAAATATTATCAATATCATGAGAGACGGATCAATTTTAGCCAATGAATAAGCCATGTCACAGTTTATAAACTCTAAAGCATAGTTGCTAAATAAAAAATTCTTAAGCACAATTTCTAAATAAGAAACTCATCTACATCCCTAAAATTCATTTAGAAACTGCCACGTCATATTAGAAACTCCAAGAGTTTCAAGAATGAAGATGCTCTAACATAGATTTAGGCTGTAACAAAAGATTTCATATTCGCTGTAATTATGAGAAAATAACATAATTTTGTTATTCTATAGCTGATCGTTTATTTTCGATCTAATAAATAACTTATATAATACAGTAGGCCTCTTGCAATTCATCTGTGTCGTCCGTATAGATCGGACGGTCAGCAATGAAATAACAGAATCCTGTTATTTTCTCATAATAACAGCAGATACAGACTCGTAACAAAAACCTAAACCTTTTTCTTTCCAGGTCGTTCCCGATCTGAACTTTTCTTATCAGATCGGACAGTTCATATCAAATTTGATAGCATACTTGCCATAAGTATCCAATTTATTATTTAGAGATCTCTTTCTGACAATTTAATCAAATCATGAGCGGTTTAAATGCCGAGATAACGAGATAATCTACTGTACGGAAAAAAGAAAAAGAGCAACACAGTTACACAGCATTACTTGCTGTAGATAAATGTATTTATGTAAAAAGAAATAAGACCATGTCTTGAAATGAATCAAATGATAGAAAGGAATAAATAAATGTAGGAATTCTGTGGAAAAAGGGGAAAAAGAAAAGGTGTATAAAAGCTGACGCTTGGTGATATGAAACTTTATTCTACCAAGAAGAATCAATGCTTATGAGGTGGCAAAGTTTCTGGAAAGAACAAGGCAAAATTCCTCATATTCACTAAATTGGATTTTACCCCCAAAAAAAGGAGAAATTTCGAACTAACCCTCTTCATACCTAGCACCAATATTCAAAACAAAATCCCACTCTGAAAAGTGGGCATAATATTTTAAACAGAGAAGACAGAGGTCTTCTAGTGGCAATATTTTTTTATAATTCAAACTTGATGCCACGATATTATTTAACAAATTAGTTGATACCACAGTGACTATTGTAAGAGTAGTAAGATGCTGATTCGATTGGCTGTCCATGAATTGATGCAACACTGCTGATTAATTGTGGCACTAAAGCTTGCTAGTAATTTTTATAGTAACCTTGCCATGTTTAGTTTACTATGATTTTGCATGATGCAAGAAACATTTTACAAAATTTGTTTTACTATATTCATGTTTTAATAGTTTTTTGTTTTGTTTTTCCTATAGAACAGAGTGGGACAAATATATTTCTAATTCATTCAAAATGAACTAAGATGTTAAAATTATGTTGATGATATAACTTTATGTCAGTTGAACCATTAAATGAGGTAATTTAGTAGATTTTTTTTTTAAGAATCAATAGTTTTGAATGTAGTTATATTTGGAGTACCAAATTGTCCATATAAAAATGAAGATATATTAATGACCAATTAGTTTGATTACTTTCACATAGATTTCTCAAATCATGCCAACAAAAAGTATTGGCATGTTATTTTTATTATAGATTGATGGTGCTTTAATTTCCATAGAATATTGATATCATATGTGGTTTCGAAATTAAAAGTAATTAATTCATAAGATAATATAAATATGATCAAGAATTCTTATCTAATCTAGCAAAAAGTATAATGATTTGATCAATACAATTACCTAAATCGCAATTATAATATAAAGCAGTTAACTACTCATAGAAGATGCATGAAATATATGTCATGTGTTATAAAAAAAATCAATAATATAATTGAAATAGTATACATTTTCAAACAAATTACTTGTTAAACTTAGATAAAATGTCTGGTTGTGACTAATTCTTTTATAAACTCCTTAATGTGGCAGTAAAACTCAGATACTAATAATCATTAAATATTGATAATCTTCGTTGAAAATCCCTGATATGAGACTATGCATGCAAACGCCTTGATGGTGCCACTATGCATGCAATTCCATGGTCAGATCTGTCTAATTTGAGAAAAAGAAAAGCAGTTACTTAGACACACACAAAATCTAACAGAAATAGACCATAGAGACCACATGATGACATGCACACTAGATCTCAGCAAGTTCCCTTTTTCTCAAGTCTCAACTGTCCCAGAGCCAAACAATCAACCATAAATAAAAGGAAAAGCGCTCTCCTCCACTGATCTCTCCAGTGCGCCTCTCTCTCTCTCTCTCTCCATGTTATTACCTCTTAATTACACAGAAACCTAGGCGAAACCCGCGCGCGAGAGAGAAAGCGAGCTCAGATGGAAGGCGCCACCAAGCTCACGACGGCGTATCTGATCGGAGGGATCGTACTCCTCGGCGCATCAGCTCTTCTCGCCACGCAAATTCACGGCGGCGCCTCTCTTCCTCGGTTTCTGGCGAGGAAGAAGAGAGGCAAGAGGAAGCCTGTTAGGGTTTACATGGATGGATGCTTTGACATGATGCACTACGGCCACTGTAACGCTCTCAGGCAAGCGCGAGCGCTTGGAGATGTGCTCGTCGTTGGTGTCGTTAGCGACGACGAGATCAATGCCAACAAGGGCCCACCTGTGACTCCGCTCCACGAAAGGTGAGCGCTTGATTTGATCATTACATGTATTTGTTCATAATTCGGCTGTCGTAGGTGGAGAAAGACGGTTAATTTATCTCCTACCAGTTTCCTATCAGGTCATGCAAGCTGCCTCCTTTCTGTAATTAGATCTAATTGCGTTGTTTGGCTTTTTAATAGATTCTCGTATATACAAGGATCAAGAAATTAGCCATATTGTTTAATATTTTTGCGTATAGCTGGATCGGACCGTTTCTGTACCAACTTAATATGCTGGGTCGTCCATATTGGTACTGTACCCTGCAGCATGCTTCAACAAAGTATAACAGAGGTTTGTGAACTGATGAAGGTTGGCATCTACCAAACTGATGCAATCTTTTGTTCATACCTAATATTATACTGTATGTTGATTCTTGTTTTCCATCCTATTAAAAATATCAATTGAAGGATAATACAAAGGGACCTTTTCAATTGAAGTATATAAATAAATAAATAGAAGAAACTTTCACAACTGTCATTGTTCCTTTTAAATATAAAGAACATACTGACCACATCAAATCAAAGCATATTACAAAACAACAAAAACAACAAGAAAGGCTTTTAGTCACTGGTCTCACTGTCACATGCACAATGCATTATTTTGGATGCTTTGTACTTCTGCATGTTGTATGCACTTCCGTTATGATGCAAATACTTGTAGTATTCTTTTTTTTTCTTTGATAGCCCTTTGCACTTTCCTGTTTCAGCATCAAGTTTCTATGTTTGCATGTATTTTCTCCCACATGCTATTTACCATCTTCTTCTTCGTTTCATGTCTATATCCGAGCATCCTATCCTTATTGATAGGCGAGGCATCCTTTTTAAGCTTTTCATCACTCGTCCTTATGATTTTGGCATCTTTGTCCTATTGAATGCATATAGGAAGGCGATAATCGGAAATCACAATTTTATGTTGTGAGATTCGCCATGTATACCTTACAATCTATGCAAGTTCGTTTGTCCCTTCTCCTAGTATGGACTATGGAGTATGGACAAAATCGGTCATGCAAGAATATTGAATGGTAACTACATGGAATTATCTCTTTCTAAAGAAGGTGTTAGTTACCATGAGATCATATGCTACAACGAAGTTGAAGATGTTCTTCTTGGTTTCTATCACCATATCCAAAACTCTCGTGCAACCCTTCAGTATCTACTAGTACCAACATAGTGGATGGAATTCTCTTATTTCAACTTGTTTGCAGAAATGCTTCTTGATGCTCTCACACATGCTTTCACTTGACTAGGATAATTCTATCTTCCTATGTTGGTGAGACTATTTTGTCAATATAGATTGAAACTTCCATCTCCTTCATTTAGTCTCTAAGATATCGCATGTCTTTAGTATCAACCGACTCTTTCAGCTTTTCTGTTAAGGATCCTATATTTCCACTGCCTAAAACAATTTTACTTTCTCAGCTAGCTTCGTTGTCTCTCGACTTGTCGAGTAAAATGTGAATATCCTTGTTCATTTGTCACTACATCCGGATACTGCAATGTTGATTGAAATTGAACTTATTCAAACCTTAAATTGGGACACATAATCCTGAGTTCCTCTTTCAAATTTAAATTGTACTCTTTGAAAGTCCTTTGCTCTTATAATATATCTCACTTCTATGTATTTAATCTCAGTCATTTAGATGATGGATATTTTCTGAGCACCACCATGCTTGGAGTGGGGAATAGGGCACAACTCTCCCTCGTGAGAGTGATGATAAGAGTCATCCCATTAGCTCCAATTCTTATTTCCTTAACAAATATAGCTATAGTCTATAGATATAAAAAAGTTAATTTGCTGTCCCAAAGTACCCCTTTATACATGCTGCCTGTGTAAACTCCTAATGCACGTCATGCTTTCTGCAAACAAGTTGAAATATTGAGCATATAGTTTTTTTTTTTTGGCAAGTTGACACTCATTTAATGTCTTATTTGTCCATTTTCTTAATAGGATGATAATGGTAGGGGCAGTGAAATGGGTGGATGAGATCATACCTGATGCGCCTTATGCAATAACCGAGGAGTTCATGCAAAAATTGTTCAATGAGTATGACATTGACTATATAATACATGGTGATGATCCTTGCCTTCTGCCTGACGGTACTGATGCATATGCTCTTGCCAAGAAAGCTGGCCGGTACAAGCAGATCAAGCGTACTGAGGGGGTTTCTACAACAGATATAGTTGGTAAAGTCTTATCATGAATTTCAGTTGTTATATTAGTGCCTTAGAAGTTATTTTCTTCTTGTTGATGCAATAACACAGTGGTAGTATGTGATATGAATGGATGAGTCTTTGTTGGACTTCTCTATTTGTACACTATATGCCAAGGATTCTGTAGCTTGCCAGGCTGGTCAGTGTTTTTTTGTTTTGTTTGTGAACAGGCTGGCCAGTATTAGCATGTACCTGTATGCACGAAACAGTGACAGTCTGAGTATTGGATTTGTTATGTTTTATTCCTTAGGTGCACATGTGAGGGTGCGCTTATCTTGATCAAATTGAAGTCCCTAAATAATTGATTGCAATCTGAGGGTATAATTAGAAAACTCCCCATGTGTTGTTTTCAACATAGCCGGTCCCAAGTCCGGAAAAGAAGGAGAGTTGTGATAGGCTTTGCGAGCCAACGTAAAATCCTAGCCACTCCCATGGAAATGAAACCCAATAGTTTCGATTGGGCTTCATTTCTAGCTTACCCCAACTTGTTTGGGACTAAAGGCTTTGTTGTTGTTGTTGTTGCTGCTGAAGGTATAGTTAGAACTTCGCGTATGTTTTACATAGCGTATCCTATGTCTGGAAAGGAGGAGTGTTGTGATAGGCTTGGCGAGACAGCATAAAAATTCAGCCGATCTTATGGAGATGAAATCCAATATGGGCTTCATTTCTAGCGTACCCCAACTTGCTTGGGGCAAAAAGACGTTGTTGTTGTTGTTGTTGCTGAGGGTATAATTAGGTTTCAGGGTTAACAAGTCTATGACTTAATTGAATAATTCATAATATATAGAAGCTAAATGTGGTTAAATTGGCTGTTGCATTTTCACAAGGAGAAGAAAGTGAGTTTAATGGAGTCATACAAAATCTTGTTGCAATTAGGGTTTGTTTTTCGAACTAAATTATATTGAATGTAAGTAGCACACTAATAAAAGCTGAGACTATTTCAGTTTAGGAAAGCATAGTTACAAATTAATCTGAGACTAAATGGGTTCGGTGCAAACATAGTTGACTGATTCTTTATCTAACAATTGGACTTGATTTTGCAACTTCTATTTTGCTTTCAGAATCACAGTGTATTAACAGATTTTGAAATTTTAGGTAGAATGCTCCTTTGTATGAGAGAAAGGTCGCTTGGAGATGCACAAAATCACTCATCTCTTCAGAGGCAATTCAGCCATGGCAACAGGACAGGGGATAACAGTACCAATGGTACACTAACTAAGATCTCAAATTTCTTGCCTACATCTCGACGTATTGTTCAATTCTCAAATGGAAAGGTACTATTATCATCCACCTAATTTAATAATTACATTTTCAGAGAAGTATTGATTTTATATTTTAGGTTTTTGTTACAACAAATTAGGATTCGTTATTTTGATATCAATAGTTCGATGCATGTTTTAAAGTACTGATCTTATATAAATGTTAGTTGAGAACTTATTTCCTTAATTTTATTACCATAATAAACAGTCTCAACCACAGCTGAGTGAATATTTGTAGAATTGCTTTGGTGTTATTATAGCGAGTCTTTCTATTGCTTTTGTATTATTAAACTTGTTTTAATGCCGTATCTTGGGTTACAAAGTTGTATAATGTATTAATGAGACCAAAAAATTTAGAGAGGATTTACCTAGGTGTTGTAATGCCGAAATTAAGATTGATAGGTTGCTGCACTAATGTGTAATGTATAGAAAAGGGAAATAGACATTTATGAGAAGGAAACATGTATGTATTACTTGTTATTTAAAACTTTTTCTCTGCCAAAAATCTTTGCATACTTTACAATGACACTCTCTTAGTTATTGATTCTTCTTTAACAGGGTCCTGGTCCAGATTCAAGGATAGTTTACATTGATGGTGCATTTGATCTATTTCACGCTGGTCATGTTGAGGTGCAATATTTCACCCTCTCAATTTAAATTTTTTGAATTGTTCTTTCTCTCTAATTTGACAGATAGCTGACAAACACAGCTTAGCATTTTAAGTTCCATAGAATTCTTTTTTACTCCATTTTGGATTTATCAGATATTGAGAATTGCAAGAGAGCTTGGTGACTTTTTACTCGTGGGGATTCACACTGACCACACAGTCAGGTAGATTTCCATGTTCGCCCTTTTAATTCTCTGGCCTTTGTTATGTATTATATGTAAATTTCTGATATATTATCTTGATCAAATATTTTTCTTTGTGAATTCTGAATGATAGTTCCACTCGAGGTCAACACAGGCCAATAATGAGCTTACATGAGAGGAGTCTGAGTGTTTTGGCTTGCCGATATGTTGATGAAGTTATCATTGGTGCCCCTTGGGAAGTTTCTAAAGACATGGTATTATTTGAATTCTTTTTTCATTCAAAAATATTAACAGATGACAAATTTCTTGACCTTACAGAAGCTTGAAAAGTCATTAATGATAATGAAGGAAATATGTCATTTATGTGACAACTAGAACTATGTAAATTAATCTGAAACTCTTTTCCCCTGTCAAGGCTCACATAAATGTTGTGGTTACTCCTCACTTATCCGTTTATTTTATGAAGACAAACTTTGAGAAGAGGCAGATTAGGTTTGATTTATTAAACAAACGAGAAATGCTAGAGAGATACTATAATTGATACCTTCATTAATGCGATCTTATTATCCAAATTTACCGAGTTATTATTCAAGTGAATGGCTTAATATGCAGCTTATTTTGTACTGTTTTTTTTTCATTCAGCTTCAATCCTACTAACATAAATAATTTATTTAATTTGAATAATAATGCATTGTACAAAGTTGCAAATAAAGCCATTAACATGAGTAATAACTCAATAACTTCAATAATCGAATTTGTATTAATGACTGATATTGACAAAGGTATTAGCTCCCACCTTAAGGGACAGGAGGATATGTTTTTTGGATGGTATTTGTCTTCTGCAGTGCAGTTAAATTACCACAGATTGATTTATCACTTGTGATACCAATTATCTATTAATTCAAATTCTTTCAAAACACCTTGCAGATTACTACCTTCAACATCTCCCTGATTGTTCACGGGACCATTGCTGAGAATATGGACTTTCTCAAGGTAAGCTTCATGAAAGTTATCCTAATTTGCTAATGACCAGCAGATGATGTTATCATTCTGATAATGCTTTAGCCCCTTTAACAGATTCTTTTTTTCAGGACGAATCCAACCCATATGCAGTACCAATGTCTTTGGGAATATATAGGCAGCTCGAAAGCCCTCTAGATATTACCACCAGTACTATTATTAAAAGGATAGTTTCTAATCATGAGGCTTTTCAGGTGAATAAAGAAACACACAAATATTCTTATGATGGTTATGATTTAAATAGTCGTTCTCTTATGTTATAGTTGTGTATTATCCTGTGCTTTTGATAAAATTGTTTTGCTTTCATCCTCTTCTTGTGTATCTTCCTACTGGATTTTTGGGGTTTGTCATGTTTGGTGTAATTTCGGATTACACGGAAACATATTTTTGAAGTTGGGGTAACCAGAAACTTCAATGCTGGTTTCTTTTTAAATCTAGTTCTTATTTTGTTAGCAGGTTAGATCACTATAAGGTTCTGGGAACTTTTAATTTTGAACGCTCCTTATCGAAATTATGTGCAGAAACGGAATGAGAAGAAAGAAGCAAGTGAAATGAAATACTATGAAGGCAAAACTTTTGTGTCTGGCGAATGACGACTCTACAAGCTCTACTCTGTTAAGATCATTAATTGGCCGTATTAAGCCTGAGATCTCAACAGCTTATGCTCCTGAGTTTAAATTTTGTTTTCATTCTTTTGTAATCTTTTTCCTTTAGTACCTATATAGGTGTCTGCTAGAAGGTATATGCCTCATGTAAGCTAGAGGGAGATTTATATAGCCCCATTTTCTCTCTTTGATCTTTAGATCACGTAGTTATTGTTTGAAGCCTTAGCTTTTCTGCTTTATAGCATAGTTACACTAGTGTGATATTTTGATCCAGATGTTCGGAAAATAAACTTGAATACCACATTTTTCATAGAGAGAATTAAATGGATGATTTCTTAAATTTCAGAAATGGCAGTGTTTGCATTGTAGTTCCTTATTATATCAGAGATGAAGTTCTTGATTGACATCAAATTAATCAGTTGTAAAAGTAAAGCATACTCTTATTGGACCTTGGTGGTATTTTGAACTCCAAATCTTCTTTATACAAAGGTTTATTTATTTATTTATTTATTTTGAACAAGGCATGTAAGAGCAACCTACTTTGAAAGCGAAGGTAAAGTTTGGAACAAAACATGTAAAGAGCAAACTATTTTGGAACTGAAAAGTTTATACATTCTACCAGACACGTAGTGCACTGTTTGCCTCCAAACATAGACAACATTAAGAATTTTTTTTTTGTTTGATTCTGAAAAAAAATAAAAATTATATTTATGATTCTGATTTTAAAAATTTTGACAATCATGATTCTATTTTTCTGCATTCACGTTCAGACTAAATGCATGCGTTCACGATGCAAAATTTCGGATCACCGTTCACGTTTGAACGCTGCCTCTGAACGTTGCGTTTAGACAACGTTGTGAACGTGACGTCTAGACACATGTTAAGATGTTGCGCTTAGATGTGAAAGCAGATTTTAAATTACTTGGTAAAATGTTTTTTTTGTCAACTCGAGTGACCTCGATTTCTTAACGCATGCATTTAGATAATATTGAATGTGAATGCAAAAAAATAGAGTTATGGCTGTCAAATTTTTTAATCCAGAGTCATGGATGCAATTATTATTTTTTTTCAGACAAAAAAAATTCAAGGTATAATAACGTTTGGGTACTAAAATAGTATAGCTTAGAATTTATTAGGTAGCATCTAAAATTCTTATGCATATAAATGCTTTATAGATTAGAATGCAGACATGCCATCACCAATCTACTCGCCACATTTGATGTGATATTTTTTGTCATACTTATACCTAAATAAATTGAAACAATGTAAAATTTTAAATTTATGAATTGTAATAACAACTAAGAAAGGAGTACTTCAAAATACAATGGATTTAGGATATGGCCTAATCAATCCAACATATCCAATCCATTCTTATAACTATATCATAACTTGCTTGATGTAATTACAAGAAATTTGACAATCATAAATAACCACCCATGAAATTACATAAACTTTGAACTCTATTGGAAATTGGATATTGTTTTCTAATTATATTTCATTTTAAGAAATAAAATAGAGTCTTGTGTTTCAATATTTTGGTAAACAATAACATATCAAGAATGAACTCGTTCCAATTCGAGTTTATGAGTTTTCTGGACTAATCCGAACCGATCCGACACGGGATGCCAACATCCTAGTTAGCTTTCAGTGTGATTCTAGGAGGTGGCGCGTTGGTAATGTGTAAGAACCTTATGATTTTTTTATTTCATTTTTTTTAACATTTATATGCATAAGGAAAAAAGAATCTTATGATTTGAAATATGGAAGAAAAAAAGAACTTTAGTAGAAGGAATCATCATCATATATTGATTGATTATTCATACTGATACATACATGTATAGATGGTAGAAAGTCACATCCTGTGATTCTCAGTCACTTGTGAAAGCTACACTTTACCAATACATGGTGAGCTTAGGGAAGTATGTTGTAAATGCCACTAAATTTTTCCGTGATTTTAGGTTTGGTTTCCAAGTTTAAAGCACTTTAAATTGGGGCACTGAAGTTAGGTTTATCTGTTTAAAAACAATGTTTAAAATGCCAAAGCCATTAGGTAGGTGGGATGGTATGTATTTATGTTTATTACTAATTTTGTGGGAGCAAATACAATATAGTCATAATCAAAGCTTCTCTCCTTAAGAAAAAGGTTTGTTTAAATTTTCTTTTTAATTATTTCAAAAGAAGTTGATAGGTTCATACATATCAAGCGTGTACTAAAAAAGTTTAATAAAACAAAAAAAAAGGGGGTGCAGGTGTAAACCTAACTTTATTTTTTTATTATTATTATCTATAAAGAGGAAGAATGCAATGCTCTTAAGTACTGATTTAATATATCAATCATGTGCTTTGCTTTGAAAATAATGCACAATTTGATGCATGGTATTAATTAATTAACTACGTACTAAAACTGACTTTGAAGTTTCAAGCGTGCATATCTTGATTTATAAGCTTCTTTAATAGTTAGAACCTTATACACCTTCTCTAAGCATGCTATCTTTCTCTGCAAAAGTAAACTTAAAATCACTTGTCATGCCTTTAACTGTTTTTTTTGGGTGCTTTTCTCTGTTTATTTAATAAAAGTGGCATTGCAACATTGTACATATAATCTATTTAACGTACTAAAGCGACCAGAACAGTACAGCAAACTAATTGACAGAAGCACGTGGTAAAAGGTTTTCTTTATGTTTTCTTTGTTTTCTCTTGCAACGGATCAATAGTAGGAAAATTGATCAAAGAGGGTACCAAATTTTTACTTCACCATTATTTTTCTACAAAATAGTTGTTTTTGTTTTCAAGTTTTTCGATATTCACTCTATGAATAAAAATTCCTGTATGACAATAGAGGATCTCATTTTCCTTACTAGTGAGTTACAAATTTGAACTGGGTTATGATGCTTGATCAAGCACCAAGGAGTCGGTGCTTGATCATCAAATCCCACAAATGGATCGTTAAAATTTCGATTTATCATGCTCAGTAATTTCTTTGTATCAAAATCTTGTGGGATACCAAAGTTTTCTATTTTTTGAATCTTGTAAGTATTTGTTTTGAATTTTTGAAAATGACTAAAAATAGTAATAAAAATAAACAATGCTTATACATAAAATTGACCACTTTAAAAAATTCAAAACAAATACTTACAAGATTCAAAAAAATATAAAATTTTGATATCCCACAAGATTTTGATACAAAGAAATTACTGAGCATGATAAATCGAAATTTTAACCGTTCATTTGTGAGGTTTGATGATCAAGCACCGACTACTTGATGCTTGATCAAGCACCATAGGCCAGCTCTATATATATATATATATATATATATATATATGCATGACTCACTATTTTGAACTGATATTTGACATTCATCATGTAATCTTCTACGTACCCTATAGAACTCATATAGTCATATGTACATGAAAAAAAAATGTCCCTGTAAGCTGGAATGAATTGGTACATTATAATTATAAAAATTAATGATGCTAATTTGCTATTTGCTTCATATTATAAACTAATTTTAAATTCATTAGCTAATTAACTTTCGCAGAGTTTAAAATGGAACCTCTAGTTGACCTCTCACTACTACAAAATGCATCTATTAAACAAGCTTAATATGACCTTTAAAATCGGACATAGGTCTGGTGTTATAAAGAGGGTTGTTAAAAGTACTTGCGACTCGATTTTAAATGTAGATCTTTAATAGCGGATTTTAACAACGATCCGGTTTAAAAAGCTCCCTATAACAGCGGACGTTTACCACAATCAGGTTTAAAAGGTCTCTTTTTAATAGCGACACATTACAAATGTCCGGTTTAAAAGATAGAAAAATAAATAAAAAAAGTTGATGACAACCATCAATCATTTACAACTATATTCAGAATTCGAATCCGTATTATTCAAATTCTAATTTGTATATTCAAATTTCAAATTCAAAATTGATTCTACATGTATATTTAAGATTCAAATTACACATATATATTTAAGATTTAAATTTCAAATTCAAAAGATTAAAATTCCAAATTTCAAATTCAAATTTGACATATATCTTTTCTCTTGATTTGTGTGGTTATTATTTCTCTTGATCCATATTTCAAATTTTCTGAGAGATAGAGCTTTTCAGATGAGAGAAAGAGAAATAAATTAAAAGGCAAACAAAGAGTTTTTCAAGTAGCTAGCAATTTTTTTGTTTGATTTGTTGAGAGATTGAGATCAGATGAGAGAAATGAGAAAGGAATAAATCAAGTAGAATGAGAGAAAGAGATGAATTATATAGAGAATTAAAGAGGTGATCCGTGGGGTTTTTCTGACTGATTTCTGAGCGTTGGATCGTTAGAATGGACACTGTGAATTAGAAGCAATAAGGACAGTCCGTTGGATATTTTTTAATACCAGATCAACAATAAACTCCGCTTTTAAAAGTTATTTGTAACAACAGACCTACACTACGTCCGTTGTTAAAGGATGGTTTTTAAGAGCGGACATACACTACGTCCGCTGTTAAAGATTTTTAAACCGGACTATAAACAACGCCGCTTTGAGAGGGTTTTAAAACCGGAGTTTATACACCAGCCAACTTAAAAGATCTTTTATAGCGGCGTTTCTTTTGATCCGCTTTAAAAGTCATCTTTTAAACCGTTAATCTATTTCTGATTTTTTGACAATTAACATTCAAATTTAATTAAAATTTGATGTTAAAACTATATTCGGTTTAAAGAGACTGTTAAATCCTCTTTAGTAGCTCACTCAGTCTATCATATCTAAATCTTGGAGCTCACTTCTACACAAATTGACATAAACTATTTTTTTAACATGCATGGGTATAAGATCCCACGTTGTTGGCATAAGACTGCTTTCCCAACTGCCAACTTTTTTTTATCCAATAATGATACCAAAGTTAGTTAAGACTTCTTTTGCAATACAAAAATTGTTGATAAATTGAGCTCTATTTGAAGTAAGACTTAACAAATAAGATTTCATGGAAACTAAACAACCGGAAAGAACGTGCATGGTGAAATCATTTAGTGCATGGTCACTAGTTATATATCAACCACTTATATAAACAAAAAAAATCGAGCTTTAAATTAAGGTTCACGTTTTTTTTTTTGTATAATTAGGGGCGGGATTCTCGCCAGAGGGTTCAAAATTTACGATTTTTTCAGGGCGTTCGAAATGATGGTTATTTTTAGAAAAAAATTATTTTATATGGTCATTTATGCAAAAAATTTCAATTACTTGGTCATTTTTGGAAAAAAATTTAATATATAATTTTCATTTTTAAAATTTTTTTTAGGAGTTCAGCTGCACCCCTGCACCAACGTGGCTCCGCCACTGTGTATAACTAACATAAAGTTCTGATGTTGCACTACTGTAGAATCCTCAGTAATTTGTAACAGTACGCATAACAGTTCGATTTTTCTTTTCTCTTCCTTTTTCTTTCGTTGCACAAATTAAACCTAATGTATGTAAAACTTGATTCGTAATAAGATCTCAATAAGAGATTCTTTGCGATAAATATGGGTAAGAATTTTGTGGGACAGATGTGGGTAAGAACTTTTTCGTTATATAATCGAGCATGGGTATGGGTATGAGTAAGATTTATTTTTCGCTAAGTAAATTGGCAAGAGTACAGGTAAAGACTATTTCGTATTCGTTATCTTATAGAGTAAATTATAAAAAAAAATATTAGTACAAAAATTAGATAACATATGGATGATTTGCATTTTAATTTGATTGTTTTGATAAAATGATTTGAGTTGGAATAGATTGTATATTTATATTTATATCTACGTAGAGACACATTTGTATTAAATAAATAAGATTTGATTGTTTAGTTATAACAATTAGAAAAATAACAATTGCACAAATATTACTCTTCTCATCTGTTATCCGTTCTTCTGTAATTTTAACGGGTAAGAATAGAGTACATATATGTCAAATTTTAACGGATAACACTAGAATAAGAGCAAGATCAATTTCAAGTAGGCACTGATACGAAAATATCTCCATCCAACCTGCATCATACCCATTGACAGTACGTAAGCTTATAGGTTTTTATTTTAAAGGTATACTTATTCATATTATACTTAATTAAAACAAAGATGGTTTAAGTTAGCTTATAGGTTTTTATTTTAAAGGTATACATTCGTATTATATTTAATTAAAACAAAGATGGTTAAGTTAGGTTACATGAGCGCATGAAGCTACATTCTTTGGACTTATCCTACACTTGTGATAAAATTTAATGAACGAAAACATGCAAATACAAAGAAGAAAAATTGTATGTACGTGCAAGCCACCAGACGTTATCAGCTTCAATTGCGCTTTTCTATAAACTAATTCCAAAATTGTACGTTAACGACAAAAGTTAAAAATGCACCTCTTCATATTTATAAAAGAAAATAATTTTAGTGCCGTCTAATTATCACTATATCTTAATGAAGCTGATAGCTTTTGAAATTAAAAATAAAATTTCGTAACTTTTGAAAATACTCGGTGTTACTAATTTCGGTTATTACCTAATTCCGTAACTTTTGAAAATAAAAATTTGTTTTTATTTTAATGCCGATATTTTATTAAAATCGGTGATACAAAGTTTTTATTTTTTATTTAATGCCAGTAATAATTTTTATCACCTGATATTAACAAACAACTGGTGATAAAAATTTATACCGGATTTTTTAAATAAATCGACATTAAAAATCGAATTTAGAAAATCCGGATCCCAGCATATTTTTTTTATCTATCCCTCATCTCTATCTCCCATGTCTCTCTATATATATCCATGTTGTCTCCCTCCTCTCTATCTCTATATTCACCATTATTGTTCTTGTTTTTCTTTGTAAAAATGATGAAATTTGGAGAGAGGTGGTTCGGAGAAGCGACAGATCGTCATTTCTATTATCTCAATATCAGATGCAAACACCAGCTCTTCTCTTCTCTCGATTATTGTTCGATTTTATTTATTTATTTCTTATTTATATTTGTTGTCTTTTATTTATTTATTTCTTCTCTATTTTTTTTGTTCTATTTTACTTTTTTTTTTAATTAATCTTCTATTTTTTTTTGTTTTGTTCTATTTATTTACTTCTAATCTTATGTTTTCTTGTTTTAAATTAATTTGAAATTTGAAATTTGAATTTGAATTTGAATTATCTAGGCGATTTGACAGCTGCCAAAGGTTTTACGTTCTGCAACCAGCTGTCAGGTTGTAGAACGTACAACTTTTTTACTTTTTTATTGGACTTTTATCACCAGGTTTTTAGTAATAACCGATGAGTCTGAACACTTTTTTTATTTAGTTCGAACGCATGTTTTATTTATTCTGAACATCTACTTTATTTAGTCTGCACCCATGCATTTTATGGAAATCATTCTTAATAGTGTGTAGAACGGAAACGTTCAGAATAATGCGCACAGTCGAACTTTCAATTTTTTATACGCTTTGACTATTTAACTTTTAAAAAAAAAGTTAGTTTGGATATCTGAAATATAATTAGTAAATCTCTTTATTTTATTATAATGAATTAAATATCACCTTTTACTTTATAATTAGATATTTTCTATTAAATATATTTCTCTTTGGAAGAAGACAATTGGAAGTGGAGCCGTGAGAGTATGGGGAATTGGAAGTAAAACCCTAGTTTGATAAATCATGTGACTATCTGAGCATAAGGACAAAATTTGCCTCTTACTTTCATGGGGAGAAATGGAGAATCCCCTGACAAGGATTTGTATTTGTACATAGATAAATAATGTGCATGCTACAAGTGGCGCTTATTAAATTACACTTCTTGATATTAATGCATTAGCCCCAACATGAGTTGTACAAATTTCCTGACCAAAGCCAACTAACATGATCAAATATACAAAACCACAAGATGAGAGCAATTATTAACTTATACTATAACATGAGTGCCCATGTGTTTGATTGATCTGTATCCTCTGAAATGTTCAGTAATTTTAAAAATAGAAATCAACAATTTTTGTACGTTGATACTGTAGCAGCGTTGTAGCAGTTACTGTGCGGACATCGGTGAGAATTTAAAGGGGCTGACCATTACTGTAGTACCATTTCTATTTCAGAAATGTGAATTCGTGTTTGATGGATATAACAGAGTTTGTTAATACACACTTTTTTATTTATTTCAGATCATGTATGTTTTAATTCAATTACTAAATTTTTATGTTTGTGTACCACTGAGAACTCTAATACTGCGTATTCAGTACACGATGTTAAGGTGTTATATTTCGCATGATTTAATTATTATTTTTACTCTGTCTAGCCTTATTTTTGAGATGATGTATAAACAAATAACAACTAAAGCAATTGAGTAATTAGAGAAATTAATTAAGTGTATTGTAACTAAATTTTACTTAATACCTAGTCAACGTTCATTTTTTAATGATCATTTTAAGTCTGCTTATCTGGTAATGATATTTTAATACAAACTTAATTGAATTTGAATATTTTTTTTTGTATTTTGAACATAGCAATAACTGAATTATTATAAAATAATAATAATAATAATATAATAATAATAATAATAATAATAATAATAATAATTGCTATTATTTATTATGTAGTAAATATTTTCAAAGAAAAAAGAAGACAAATCGTATATGTCATTGTACAATAAAATAAAATAAGGCAAAAAAAAAATCACTTATAGGCTTCTCAGATAATATTATTCATTAGGCACCCTAATGCCTAGGACCCTGTTCTTCTACCGCGCAGCGCAGTATCACACGTCGTCTCGACCGTCCAAATGAGAATACGGAGTTTAAATTTGAGACACGAATTACGAAAAAATCGAACAATTCTCTTCGCGTACAGCGCAGTGCCGCGTGTCACGTGTCTCGTTCCTAATGCCTAATGTACCCAACTTCAGAAGTTTACAGGGATGCTGTGAAAAGGTATTACAAAATCAAGTAATCAACGGATAATATTAATTTGCATTTCTTCAGCTACTGAAATCGGAAGGCAGGAAAATAATTAATTAATCTCTTTGGATTGTAAGAAGATTTTTTTTCTGTGCACGATCTCAAAGGGGTCCCAAAATCAAAGCACTTGTTGTCAGTGGTGCACGTTCAAAATTTTAATATTCTGAATTAATTTTTTTTTGTTTGCAAAATATGCGGTTATTCGTACGATATAGCTCAAAAAAAAAATTAAGGGGACCAAATTTGCAAATTTATCCTCCACAGTACACTCAACTAACTTATGTTGTGCTTCAAAAGGTGAAAAATGAAAGAGAGGAAAGATTGGGAAAAGAGAGGTAAAAGGGAGGAAAGAGGAAAAAAAAGAAGAAAGTACTCTTTTTAATTTGACGGATTGTATGAAATTGGTGAAAATGATGATGAATATTTTTTACTCATTTTTAAAAAAAAAATATCATGGATGTGATTAATAAAATAAGTTTTTTTATCATAATTTCCACATTGAATAAAGAACGGATTTAGATGAGCTAATTTGTATAAAGTCATCGAACCGATCTAATTTGTAGATGTGGCAGAACTCGACCTGAGAAACTCGTCCGACTCGACTTGACTCAAATTCGATCTGACCCGATTTGTTAGAAAGTCAAACTAACTCGAATTCGACCCGACACGACTCGTAACCCGATCTTACGCGACAAAGGTTGACCCATAACCCGACCCGACCCGACCTGAGATGACCCGTAACCCGATCTGAATTGACACATAGAGACTCGAGACCCGACCCGACCCGACCTGACACGACCTGCAACCTGATCTGAAGCGACACCTGTGGGTCCGATACCCGACCCGACCAGACCTGCTTCGACCCGTGACCCGATCCGAAGCGACACATGTGGATCCGAAACCCGACCCTACCCGACCTGAGATGACCCATAACCCAATCTGAAGCGACACATGTGGACCCGAAAGTCAGAAACCTGACCGACCCGATGCCAGATTATAAAAAAATATAAAAACGTGTTTATAGTTTATACTTTATAATAAGAAACTGTATAATAAATTAAGAAATTTCAATTAATGATATTGATTCAACAGCTTATAAATTCATTTTGATGAAGAAAATAATAGAAAAAAACTAAATTAATATATGATGTTACTTTGGCTAAAATTCATGTATTAAAATTTAAAAGTTGTCGACTTGATGTCGCCCGATCCGACCCGTGACCCCAAGGATGGTCGGCACTCGTCGACCTAAGGCCCGAACCGATGTCGCCCGACCAGAATCGTGATTCGAAAATTGTCGGCACTCGTCAAACCGAGGCCCGACCCGATGTCGCCCGACTCGACCCGAGACCTGAAAGTTGTTAGCACTTGTTGACCCGATCCGACCGAGACCTGAAAGTTGTCGGCACTCGTCGACCCGAGGCCCGACCTGTGACCCGAAACTTGTTGGCACTCGTCGACCCGAGACCCGACCTAATCTCGCCCGACCCGACCCGTGACCCAAAACTTGTCGGCACTCGTAGACACGAGGCCTGACCCGATCATGCTCGACCCGACCGGTGACCCGAAAGTTGTCGGCATTGGACGACCCGTGGTCCGACCTGATCTAGCTCGACCCGACCCATGACCTGAAAATTACCGACACTTGATGACCCGAGACCCGACCCGTGACCCGACTTTTACCAAAAGTCAAACAACCCGACCCGATCCAAATCCGTCCGACCTGCCCAATTGCCACCTCTACTAATTTGTGAGGTAATAAAATTAATTTGCTCTTTAATTTCATTATTTTCACCTCATTACATACAAATTCGGATGCACGCACACCTAAATGAGATACGAATATTGGTATCATCTTTACTAATTTGATATTTTCTTTTAGATATAAATAAATTAGTTGTTATTCAATTTTGAATATTCAAAATAAATTTTGAGGTGTGCTAATATTATGTCAACTAAAATCCTCCAATTTTTATTTATAATATCAAGAGAAATGATATCCTGCATTATATATAGAGTCAAGATTAATTTGGCTTCATTCCCAAATTTTATATTAGGGAAATCAAAACGGTCGTTCCAAACTGTTCAGTGTCATTTCCATATTAAAATCTCACTACGGATCAAAAAATTTCATTTTTTTTAATTTTTACTATTTTTATAGAGGTATTAAATTTGTTGATCTAATGATTTTGAATTATTCAATATGATTGATTTTGCACTTCTTTAAAAATAGTAAAAAAAAAATCTAAAAAACGAATTTGATTGTTCCGAGATTTCATTCTAGAGATTGTATTGAACAATTTTGATCGATTGTTTGAACTTTAAAATTAAGAATTTGAATGTAAAGTCAAAATTAAATTTGACTTCATAATGCACAATAGAATTTCTCTTTTTATCAATTATAGCATGATTTGTGATCTCCAGCACTACAAAAATAAAAAAGCGTGTCAAATTTTCGCTTACACTTTGATTTGCGTCTCTGTCTGCTCTTAACCTCAATTTCCAAATTTGTTAGTATATTGTCATACTTATACTAGCAAGTGTTTATACATATACTGGAAAGTGTTTATATCTTAAATATCCTATGTGTTTATTTTATTGTTTTATATAAGAGGAGTTCTGCTATGGAATAGAAGTAACGCGAACCGTTTAATTTTATTAATCTGATGGATAACATGAAATTTAAGTATTCATCGTTGACGATGCTCAGTCAAGTACAATACTGTCAATTAGTTATTTATGAGAATTTCAAATGACATATTAATATAGTAATAATTAATTAGAAGGATTTTTACAAAATTATATATAAATTTAAATCTTTGTGAATACAAAAATGGAACTTATTAATAAATATTTAATAATAACTGTTGGAATATTCGGTACGTACTCCTTATATTAAAAAAAAGGCTTACGAAAATTCTATATTTTTGAACCAATTAACATACTTTTAGTTTGAAAGTGAAATCAAATTAACTAAAAATATTGGGTTTTTGCAAGAATCCAATTAAAAAGTAACAAACGACCTAACAGAGATGGGCTATTAACTATTATTATTTTGATGATTGTGCCTGTAACAGAGGCTGGTACAATACATGTGAATCTGATTGCTAGCAAACGAAATAACTACTGCAAGTCAATTTGCTGTACCAGTAAACTATATATGCAAAACTGTGAGTCACATGAATTCTCCATTACCGATCAAATTCATTCAAATAATAATATAATTAGCAAGCTGAATCTCAAGTCATAATTAATAGGGGAAACAATTTTATTGCAATTTGACATATAATAAACGTGCACTATTCTTAAATGTCAACATGAAACATAAACATGCATGGTTAAAATTAAAAGAAAGTAATAAGCTTCACTTCTGATAAGTTACTGTGCGATCAGTCGTGGGATCTATGCGACATTGCGACCGTGTGAGTTGTGGGATCAGTGTGACTGTGTGAACTGCTCGATCGCGCGATCGGGTTTTCTTCTTGTGAGCGATGGAGGATGTATAGATTAGGTGTAATGGTTCTGCTTAAGAGCTAGAGAGGTGCTTTCAATGTTCAATCTCGTGTTAGGAATCTCCCATAGTGGAGAGATGGTGTTAACATAAGTGCTGGTACTGTCAAGAAAAGCAAGCATGGCTGCTAGCTGGTGAGCTTTGACGTCAAGAAATACTTGTGCCTAAAATAAAATGTGAGTGGTGCACTTAATTTGGGAGAATTCATACTTTGGCCCTCAAACTTTTGCAAAAAAAAGAAAAAAGAAAAAAGAAAAGAAACTTGATATATCTTTAAACTTACATTTACTAATTTGATCTATGAACTTCAAAAATACTTGGTGCAACTTAAGATTTGGGAACCGATTTGGTTCTTTTAAATTCAAGGTCTGTTGGTTCTTGTTTAAAAGTTTTAAGGATAAAATTGGTACAAATAAAAAATTAGGAGTTAATTTAATTTTTCTTAGTCAAGAATTATCCAATTTAATTTCAATTAAAAATGATATCTTTGACTTAGGATATTTTGGATAAAAATAATAGAAATATTATCTAGTGTACAACGAATATTTTTGTACCTACATAATTGGGCAAATTTTATGAGACACATGACAAATTAATTGTCGAGTACATTTTATATTAAACAAATTGGAAAGGTGGGTTTTCTCGAGTATACTTTCTAAATATACCATAATTAAATTAATGCAACTTTCTCCTCTTCTAACCAATTATAGATAGATCAGGATAAGACACACATTAATTAGTTAATACACTTATATATGTCCTCTTCTTCTTCTACCTAATTAATCATGTCAACTCTAGTCTCAAAAGCTCAAATAACAAGACTGGAAATCAGTAATTAAATATGAAAAATTTAATAAATTTCCTTATTTTTTCCCCTCGAAATATGAAGTCAACTGATATTAATATATATATGATCAATTTGGCTCTGCATACAAAGCACCAATTTGCACTGGTACAACGCAGGCCGAGACGGTGCTAAATTCTTCCGTACAACAAGAAACCATAAAATGAAGCAACATTTTTTCAAAATTGCTGCTTAAGCATAAGTCCACATTGACCTGCTATTTTAATATAGAATAATGTTTCGTAGATATCATATTTGATACCAACATGTATAATTATTTCGGTACAAAAAATAACATGAATAATAACTCAAATAATGTACAATATAACACAACTAAATGTGCATAATAAAATCGATATCATTAATTGGTATCAAATATGGTATCTACGTATCAGCTCCCTTTAATATATTCATCATATTGGCATGCATCATTTACCATAAGAGATCATTTATTTCTTTTTCGATCATAAGAGATCATTTATTTCAACATGTGGAAGTGGGAGTTGCTTTGAATGCTATCTATCTTAGTAATAACTAATAAATACGCTAACTGAAAACACCAGAGAATATTTCAAAACTCGTTGAATATACAAATATCATTTAAATGATATTTTAGAAAAAGTCAATTTTGATGATGGACGAATTTTAATAAATGGAGAGGGTGGAAGGAGTAGGATGACATTATTTACGGTTATTTATTTTTACAATCATAAAAAATCCGACATTATATCTCTAATACTTTCTATTTAATAGCGAATCTAACAAAGAGCCGCTATTAAAAAGATCAGTGGCAGCTTTAAAATAAATTTTAAATCTTTTATATCGAACTTTATTAGAGATTCGATTTTAAAACTCTTTTATAACTGATCATTACGAGGTTCAGTATTAAAATAATCTTTAATAGCGGATGAGCAAAAGAGTTCGCAATAAAAAATGATTTTTAACAGCGGACTGTCGATGGAAGCCGCTATTAAAACTTTTTATAGCAGATTTCCTCAAGGATCCGGTATTAAAATTGCCTCAACAATCATTATATTCCCATCGGGTATTAAATATTTTGGACCAATAGAATTGCAGGATAGCTATTTTCACAATCGAACCGTTGATTCTATCCAATCCAACTATCAGAAAATATGTAAACATCCACAAATTTTGTCTTTAATGCGTTCATTTCCTTTCCTTCCCACACAATTGCCTCATTATTTATTTTTCTTTCTTCTAATTGTTAGAGTTCATCATACATGGCTGATCTGAGAAAGCTCTCAATCGTGATCTTTGCGTTTGAATGCTGAGGAGAGAAACACGCCAAGTGTCCCTACAGTCCAACGTTTCATTTTATCCGTGTTTATTCATATTTTCCTTTTAACTGATATTTATTCACATCCTTCTCAGATTTTTTTATTTTCTCTGTATTATTTATTTTGAAATGAGATCTCTGTCATGAATAATTTCTTCTATTGAGATTTATGTTTTACTATATTTATTTTTTGCAATTTTAATTGATCTTCTTCTATGTTACAGAGGAAAAAAGTCATTAATGGAGGTGTCATCATATTATTCTATGTTACAAGGAAGAAGGACCGAACATCTATTCTTCAATTAATTAATTTTAACGAGTATATTTGCAAAAATATCTCTGTCAGAGATGGCTCTCTTGGGGCATACATGTCGGTATTAGAGATTCTCAGCTGTCTCGAGGCACCTACCCGCTTCAGCTCAACTTTTTTTTAGGACATTTTATATCAGATGTCGTCGATGATCCACTATTAAAAAGGTTCTTTAATAGCGGACCTCACTGAAAGTCCGATTTTAAAATTATTTTTAAAAGTGGACCCTTTCAAAGGTCTGATATTAAAAGTGTCTTTAATAGATGACTTCTATAAAACCCCAGTATTAAATACTGCTTTTTAATAACGGGTGCTTCGTACTTTTATAGCCTCTTATAATACCCCCTATTATCCGTTGTTAAATCCCAAATTCAACCACTATTAATTCCCAAATTTGTAGTAGTGACGTTGAGAAATTATTTTATATATGTGGTGAGATTTGGCATATGTTTTACCGTGCAAATTATTTTTTTTATGATGCATTATCGAAGAATAATTACGCAATTGTGTGAAATTCAATTATTAAGTTATGTATATGCCTATAGCTTACTAGAAAAATAAATAAAAATTATGACACATAACTCTACCATCCATTCAATTTTTTGCAGAAAACTAAAACGAAAATCTCTCACTAAAAATAGTACAATGTCATTGACACTTGTACATGCAAATCAATTCCGATCAATTCCGATCAAATGCCAACAAAAGGATTCTATTTCGACTAAGATCCAATCTGATCAATTGGAATACATACATGTAAGCTAGCAGTGGAGTTTGTTTCATTGTTTGGTACCATTGAATAATTTGCAAACTGTACCAGTTGTGGAGCAGCCAAATCCCGGAGACACGTGGCAATCCGTGCAACTGTCTCAATATAATCACTTGAAATTGTACGATCTCTATGTATCCATATTCATAGGTATCAGATGTTGGTCCTATCTAGACCAGAATAAACACATGAGCAGTGTTGATCACTGCCAGTTTTTGCTAATTTTCTTTATCCTTGGGTAACTCGTGATTTTAAACCAGATATTAATGAGGAGCAAGCAGTGTGCATCTCTCGAATAAAAATTGTAGGGTTTTAAGGAATTAAAAAGACTTAATTTAAAATTCAGAATAAATATTATCGAAGATGGAAGCATATCTGAAGACTGAATTGATCGCTGGAGATTGCTTTTTGGTAAATCGGGAGCTGTAGTTTGTTGTCTAATTGGGAAAATGTAGGTATCATAATTTGCGGATCAGTTTATTCATTTTCTCTGAATGAATCAAATTTTTGGAGATCAAATCAGGTCTATATCAAGATAATACCAAAATTCGGACAGACGACGACCTTACAGTTTTTTTTTTGATTCATTGTCTGTAGATTTACAACACACTCATAAACAAACTAGAAAATAAACTTGAAAACTCCTTTAAAAGTAGTTTCTAGCGGAGTTTGAATCTTAGACCTTCCCCATAGAGGTCTTTTGCCTCACCACTAAACTAGGTAGGGCTTGGCGACTGCTTACAGTTACACCTTCCCAATTTGTTCTGTAAACATCAATTGACAATCTTAGCAAAAGGGCAGAGTTTGATGGACACATACACATTTTTTAGTAGAAAAGATGAATACCTCGTAATTTAGAACTTAACAGTGAAAGAAAAAATATTTATGACACGAACACAATTCTATTTAATGTTTAATTTGGGATCTGTCAAATATCATGTTTCTAGAACATATATCATTGATTAAAATGAAATATTTTGTCTGTGATCTGTAAAAATTGACCTCTTTTAATCCACACACTAACATTTTAGTGACAATTAGTGTTCTTGCTAATTACCTTGGTTTAGTAACTTTTAAGAATACTATATTATGAAGTTTCACAAATTCAGTTATTGAATCTAGTCAGTAAAAAAATGACTCATGAATACAATAATACTTAAGGCAACAAAATGACAGTTTATTAATCACTGAATTCATGAACACAATTTTATGATAAATCATCGTATTATTGACTTCTAGGTTATTACAAACTAACAGCCGATACCTCCAATCAAGGAGGACGACACCTCCTTTGTGCCTAGTCGACTGTCACTCACTGCACCGACAATCTCCATCAAGTCGTGGCCTTTCTCAGCTGGCCGAGAGCCACCTAGATTTCTCGTAGGCCGGAAACATCAACCCCAAGGCCGATAACCCCCTCTTGGTCGATCGGCCACCTTGTGGTGGTTATCAATTCCTCTTTGCTCTCTTGATTTGTTTCTTGATTTGATTCTTGATTTCATTTGCTCTTTTGCTTCGTTCTTTCTTCCACCATTCTTGATCTTTGAGATTAAAGATTAGGGTTCACATGTCCAACATTAGCTACAAATCAAATCAAGTTTTTGTTGAAACTTTGGATTGTGATTTGGGAGCTTGTGCTTGCCTGAATCGATTGATAGAGACTTAGCTAGCATCACGACGATTCAATCGATCTTGAATGAACGTTTGGGTGGACTCTAGGGTTCCTCCATGCTATTAGAGGTTAATCAATCAAGAGAGACCACAAAAAGGGCTAATGTACAATTCTTATATCACTACTATTTGATCTAGAACTTGAGAATATATATTATTACTACTATTATCACTGTTAAAGTATATTATTAATACTATTATTAATAATGATACTAATTAGTAAAGTATATTATTAATATTATTAATATTGATACTATTATTATCCTTATTTTTAATAATTTTAATTAAATTGGATTTTGCCATCATTGGAGGCACGCCCAACTATAATTGCGTCTCTAATTGAGAATGATTTATGTCCTGTAGTTGACCTCAAGCAATAAAAAATAGACAAAAATAATTCAATAATAAAGAGAATTTAGAAGCTCAATTAACAATAAAGTCCTCGATTATTTATATATATTTTAAATTATGAACCGGTACATTTAGTCTGACTTAAATTTGAGCTCTTTATAAAATTTTCCCTCCGTACCTCATTAGCTCGCTCAAGCATGCTAGTAGTTACGGTTTGGTTAGTCCAATAACAGATGAACACATCATTCATTTTATTTCTATTATTATGTTTCGTAAATTACCGTATATGTTTATGTGTCTGTAGCTATTCAGCCCAAATCCTTCTGCCTTATAAAAGAAGCAGTATAATCTTTTGTCCGTATTAGCACTCTCCAGTTATTGGTAGAACAGGAGATGTCCCTCTTATAAAATGGATAAATCTTTTGAACCCATAAGTATACGAAATATTGTGTGACTCTTGTTTGATAAGTCAAGTTTTAAAAATTAAAACTTCATTTTACATTTTCATGTACCAATTAATGCAAATAAGCACATTTCGGAAAACTGGAGGGTCATTTCTTTGCGAGTAATGAAGATGTAGTTTATCTTTTGGTGCCGTGAGTGGAATTTATTTTATAAATGGTTTAATATTGGATCGGATTATATAAAATAGTTCAATAAATCTGAAAAATTATACAAATAATCGGAGGCGTTATAAATAATAGCGTCTCTAAATTTCTTTTATTATCTAATTTTTTTTGTTTTCTACTTGACTGTTTTTTTCAAATTTTTTTAAAAAAGAGAGTGATTAACAATAACGTCTCTAAATAAATTTTGATAGTAAAACTATGATGCCTGTGCATGCACGTGCTTACGCATTGTGGACCCTCCGATGCGTATTAAGATTAATGTTTTATATATTTTTAGTTGTCAGATTATTCCAATGGACAAATAAAGTGGTGGACCAATAGTAAAACAATAAGTGGCAGGACTCTACATATTATTTTGAAATATATGAGGTCTCATCTACTTTTGTACGTTGCATATTTATGCGTATCTCCATCGAAATAACAAACTAATTACAAATATTAATGTAGATATATAATATCATATTAGTGTAATAAAATGTTAATTCGGTAAGCATTATGAATTAAAAATCTTAATGAAAAATATTATGTCGGTATTTTGAATAAATTTACAATTACAATTGTAAAAATTATAAAGTTACATTTACATTTTACAATTAAATTGTAGAAATATAAGAAATGAGTACAAATTGCAAAACAATAGTTACAAATATACAATATAGCTCAGTTTGAAATTGTACAAATTAGAAGTATAATAAATTTTTTAATCATTTACGCCGCTGAAAAGAATGATACATTTATTATCTAAAACAAAGATATTTTAGTATTATAAAAAAAGAAAAACAAATAGGATTAGGGATGTCAATGCTAGATCCCTTAGTATTATTTAATATTTTTGTTATTCAAATTCGATCCGAACGAATCCAAAAAAATTTACCAAAACTCGACTAAACTCTTGTAACATGATTAAAAAATTTATTATACTTCTATCTATTTATAGATTAATATTAAGAATGAGGCTACGATACTTCACAAAGCATCAAATAAGTTATACTTCAAAGTTCAAATGACCTATTCAAACTGTTGAACGCTATCTTCATATTAACATATCTTTAGATACCGAATTTTAAATTTTTTAGATGGAGTAAAAAATTGATTAATCTAACGATTTTTGAACCATCCAATATTAAAGATTTTTCATTTTTCTAAAACATAGTAAAAATAATATAAAATTCGATCTCAAAAAAAGATTTAATTAAGATTGTGTTAAACGATTTGAATCAGTCATGTGAACTTTAAAATTAGAAATACGAAAATGAAGTACAACAGTTTGATGCTGTGTGAAGTATCGTAACCTCAAGAAAATAAATAAATAATTTAAATATTAAATTTCAAATTAAACCAATACCAATAATTACATGGATAAATTCCACCTGATCTTTTTTTCACGAGTCATATTAAAGAGGGCCGAAGATTGCACGCATATCTAGAATGCAAATACTGAAGGATTTAGGTACCACAATGTAATTATAGGAAACTGGGGGCTCCAATGGATTTTATGTCCTTCGTACATGAAGAGCAAGTTACCGCTCTGTTCTTTTGTTTTTACTTTCTCTTTTTGTGATTTTTTCGACCTTTTTTAACCGCCGTCCCAGTTCCCACCCACATCCACATGGAAAAGACTTTTGTAATGAGTCTAAATTTGAGCGGTATAAACAATAAGAGTTAAAGACTCCAAAAAATATTATAAATGGCCGGGAGGTTATTAACAAGATCGTCTCTAAGTTTCATTTAATATTTTATTATTTTTAGTGGTTCTTTGTATGGATCTCACTTCGACCCATGATATATGAGCTTTATTGTTAATCGTGCTTCTAAGAAATTGAAATAATTTTGAAACTTTCAGATAAGTCATAATTGAAAATTGGGTGAAGTTATGGTGCTTGCGCATTGTGAATCCTCCGATGCGCATCGAGATTCGTGCGCATCAATCTCGATGCGCATCAGAGGATTCACAATGCGCAAGCACCATACTTTGCTCTAACTTATTCTATATACTCATGGCGCAACACTGCGCCACTGTCCACTCCCACAGTGAAATGAATAGTGTTTTCACTGTACACCGCTAAAGTAAAATCACTGTACACCGCTAAAGTAAAATCACTATACACCGCTAAATTTATTATAATTTTATTATTATAATATGAAAGTTTGAAATTTAACTTTTCACGCGAAGCGCGAGTCGTACGCCTAGTAATTAATCATGTCTGACCATTATGTATTTTTAGTTGAAAGATACAAATAAGAAAATTTTTAGAAGTTGAGGGACCTGACTTAAAACATACAATCTCATAAAATCCCCATCGCTGTGTCACTTCACTTTCCGCTCTCCTCTCTGCTCAGACGCTCTCTATCCATTTGTCGCTCGCCTCTTTGGCCTTCTCTCTCTCTCTCGCTTGTATTTCTTTCTATAAATTCAAGTAGGAGGAGCATGAAGCCAAGTATCGGAGAATGAAAGGGAAGAGAGATGGGAAACTGCGGAACAAGAGAAGAGAATGCTGTCGTTTCTGCTCACGCTCAAGGTCTACTCTTTTCTTCATTTCTTTTCCCAAAATTTCCTCCTTGACTAGTCCCTATTTGGATATCTCATCAATTTCGTTGGAAATTCTCTGATTTGTTCGAATTTAATTATGGGTTTTTCTTTATAGTCGGTCCTTTATAGTGGGTTGATTCAAAAATTTTATTCTCTTTGCTCTGTTCTTTCGTTTTCGGTTGCCAGGATAGGGGTTGTTGTGGTCCTTTTGTTTTCTATGTATTAGTTATTAACTGAGGTTATTAGTGGGGTACTTGGTTTTTTATCAATTTACCTTAGGTAACATTTCATTTCCTATTTTCCTTCCTCTTGTGGCAAAACTTTTTTAGGAAGGCCGCGGTAGTTAATGTTAATTCAGTTAATTGAAAGGATCTCTGAACTTTGATTGTATCGTTCTGCATTATCTAACTTTGGATTTTTCAGAGAAATTGCATCTTGAAATTTTTGGTTGCATTGCATGAGAAACCGGGAAATGTTTGATTTATTTCATACTTAATTGAGATGTGAATATTGATAAGAAAAACGCGCTGCAGCATTAATTGTTTCTTTGTTTAGCTCAACAGTGAACAGAAGGAGTTCCATTTTTAAAAAAAAAAGTGCATTGCCAATGCCATTTAAGCTATCACTGCTTGTACATTGATTTAACTAATTAATTAACCAATTTAACCCTCAATCATCACTATTTTCTTTGAAGAAATTGAATTCTAGGGAACATTGCTTCCTTGGGTAAATTGTTTAGAATACTCGTTTTCCTCCAATTTTGGTTTAATATGAGGCATTTCTGTAAAATTTTCGGTTTCTTTAATTCTTAAAAAGTCAAGCCTATACTGAAAAGGTTGATTATTTGCATGCAAACCCTTAACAGATCTGAAACTATTTTATTGATAAAACTACAGTGTCAAACACACTTGGCATTTTAATAATTTAACAAAGACAAAATACTGCTGTCTCCTGGCCTGCCATGTTCTTTCTTTGTTGATTGTATTTTTTAACATCTAAATTCTTAATTACTCTTAATTAGTCTTAATTTGTGGTTATATTGGTGTGTAAGCCTTTCTGGTTTGCATTTCTCAAGCTCATTATATCTTTGTAGAGCACTTACTGAAATAGGTACAGTATAGCTTCTAATTTATATAGAATTAAGGGAATGATAATCTTTTTTGGTATCCTATTTAACTTTAACTTAAAAAATAGGATATGACCTGCTTTAGAAAATAAGAGTTTAGTGCACATACATATTCTTTTTCATTTTTAAATCTTGAAACCATACTTTTCACGTTAAGACTAATTAGTCACCTTACCTATCGTGAAATTTTGTCCAAGCTAACAAAGTAACAATACAGGCACTTTCTACATAGTTTACAATGTAGTACATTTGTACATGATATATGCATTGATCTCTTAATGCAAAAAATATTCCCATAATGAAACCATGGCAATGCATTGTATGAAGAAACATGTGATATTACTTATGAGTTTTAATTATGGCTTAATTCAACAATTGCCTTCTCATTACCCCTGGAGGAAATTTGTGTCATTTCTAACTTGTGTGAGGGGAGATTCCATGCTTTCTGCAATTTCATAAATGTGAGAAACCCTGCCAGGGTAATTTTGGTATTATTTTGAAGAAATCAGAGAGGACAATACCAAGGGTTGTTCATAGACAACATTATGTTAGGACATATTTGTATGTACATGGTATATATGATATTCTTCTCAATTTACCAGGGCATGCATGACACTTGCACATTCTACTAAAACATAAATGCATATTTTTATTAATGATTTCCTTTCTCAAATGATGGACAGTGCAACAGCTCCACATGTTCCAAGTACATGACAAAAAGCACACACGTACCTTCTCTGACATCAGCGACCCGTCGACCCCTAGAAATCTTGAAGATTCTAAGAACATCTCTATTTACACCAATGTGATCGCCTTCTCCCTGTTTGAACTGGAGACGATCACGAAGAGCTTCAGACCCGACTACGTACTTGGTGAAGGCGGCTTTGGCACAGTTTACAAAGGTTATATTGATGAAAATGTGCGGGTGGGGTTGAAATCTCTGCCCGTTGCCGTTAAGGTGCTTAACAAGGATGGACATCAAGGCCATAGAGAATGGCTCGTAAGTTCACTTATAATACTTTCTGAGATTGATATTCATATATCCTTGTAGGTGACCTTTTTGTATGGTAGATAGTTGTTTATGATGTTATTTTTTCTATTTAGTCATGATAATTGACTGCAATTTAATGCCGAGTGAAAAAAACCAAAGTGAAAATTGAAAAAAGAAGTGCTTAACAGAACCTGACCTTGTGATAATTTTTGATACAAGCAAATTAAAAAAAAAAAACTAACAGCAGGAATCTTAAATCTTGCCACTTCTGTTTTTAATTTCTATGTAAAAGGAATTTTCTAAGACATGCTTTTGTTTTGTTAACAACAATTGTTCTTGTGCAGACTGAGGTAAATTTTTTGGGACAGCTGAGGCATCCAAATTTGGTTAAATTAATAGGATATTGTTGTGAGGATGATCATAGACTTCTTGTTTATGAATTCATGTTCAGAGGAAGTCTTGAAAATCACCTATTCAGAAGTAATTGTTTCTCTCTTATCTATATTTCTTTCATAATGCAATAACTTCTTCATTTTTTCTGAACTCATATTGTACCACCTCAGCAACCCCTCTTATTTTCATATCGGCTATTTGCAAAAAAAAGATTTTCTCCTATTTTTATTTGTGATATGTAATTTTCATTCGAAATTTTGTCTGTGTTAACTTGAATATACCAGTTGCTGCAATTTGAATGTCTAATGGTTGGATGTGAGTACAAATATGGGAAATGTTGATTGTAGGGTTGTACTGATTTTTCTTTTCCCTTTGCTACAGAAACGGCGACTCCTTTACCATGGTCTACTAGAATGTCAATTGCACTTGGTGCAGCCAAAGGGCTCGCTTTTCTTCACAATGCAGAGAGACCAGTTATTTATCGTGATTTTAAAACCTCTAATATCTTACTTGATTCTGTAAGTGACAGCTATAAATTATAGCAGCATTTTTAGAATATGTAAATAGTTTCTTGACATGTTCCTTATAGTTTTTTATTTCTGAAGGATTATACAGCCAAGCTGTCTGATTTTGGCCTTGCAAAGGCGGGCCCTCAAGGGGATGAAACACATGTGTCAACCCGGGTCATGGGTACCTATGGTTATGCTGCCCCTGAATATGTCATGACTGGTATTATACATGTTTCAATTGACAGCTGCTAATATCCACATCGCTATCCCTTTTTTCTCTCTTGTCTTCTTCTGTTAGTTTGACATCTCAACAACTAACCAATATTAGGAAAAATTTGTAATGAAAAATCTTTTTTCTATCCCTTGAAAAAGTGAAGTTCTGCAAAAATGAAAAAATAAATGGAAGTTCAATCTCATGAAAGGCACTGCTTTTTTTCCTTTGGATCCTTACTGTATGTTGGTATTTCACATGGTTTCTGGATTCAGTTGATCAATATTGTTTAGCATTGCGGAAATGAATCAAATAGCCTTTTCGACTGATAGATGAATCTACTTTTAATCATAATTAGTGCAATAAGGAGAACTGAACAGTTAACTTTCATTTACTTGTGTTATTTTGGTGCTAACTTTTTTGCAAATAATAAAATAAAGAGGGCCTTTTAGAAATTCCATATCAGGGGGCACAGTGAATTATTTCTTTTCAGAATTCTGGTGGCCACCAACACTTCATTATTTCCCATTTAGATTTTTAAGTTTTCACTTTGTACATATACTTTTCTGTCTTGAAGAAGATCTTCCTCTATCAAAACAGGCCATCTGACAGTAAGGAGTGATGTGTACAGCTTTGGTGTGGTCCTGCTGGAGCTCTTAACCGGTCGCAAATCGGTTGACAAAACCCGACCCAGTAAGGAGCAGAGCCTGGTCGATTGGGCTCGACCGAAGCTCAATGACAAGCGCCGACTCCTGCAAATAATTGACCCGCGGTTGGAGGGACAATACTCAGTTCGTGGGGCCCAGAAGGCATGCAGTCTTGCCTATTACTGCCTCAGCCATAACCCTAAAGCTCGTCCTCTCATGAGTGATGTGGTTGAAACTCTAGAACCCTTACAGGGGAATAGCAGTGGCGTTGTTGACATAGTTGTACCTGACTACCGGGTTTCCCGTACCGGGTTGAACTGTCGGGCCATACCTGGCCCAAAGTGTTCTTCCCCTTCTGTGCCAACATGCCGGGTACGGTGAACTGAAATGGTCTGATTTGCAGCATGAGTTCTCTAACTGATACCTGTGGTTAGGTTAAGGTTAAGGATAAGGTTAAGTTGTGTATATTCGAAACAGAAACTTAGGAGGGTGGTTTGGTTTGGCTTGGTTTTGTTGGGCGTGTTGTGTTGGATTGGTTTGGTTTGTGTTCATGTCTGCTTCTAATTTTGGTTTTGTTTTTCTTCTCTTACTGGGTTCATGTAAATTTTGTTTGTGCTGATATGTGGTGGTTGTATGTGATTGTACCGAGCCGTGCCTGGCCGAACGGGTCAGGTTTTTATTAATCCTTCAGAAATTTAAATCAAAATTGCCTCTTAGCTTTTACTGAATTCTAAGACACTCATGTTATCCTGAAAATTGCTTCCATTACTAGTTTAATAAACAGGGTCTTTTAGTTACATATGCATTTGTTTAATTCACGTTTGAAATGCATTTTTTCAGGATAATTTATATTTTGCACAGATAAATAATTGTAAATAGCCGAACCAGTGGCTGATGATCCTTGAAATCTTCATATTTAATCTAATGCTGTATTACACATAGAAAATAAAATTTTGCAAGGTAAGCACTTTGGTTTTGGTATGGTACAAAGCACTAGCAGTGCATGCATAGAAGAAATTAAACAAATAACCACATGGATCCAGGGGCGGATCCAGGATTTTCGTCAGGGAGGGACAAGATCCATTACTTCTTTTCAGGGAGGGGCAAAATGATGCACATTTTTAAATATACATGATTATTTTACAAAAAAAATTAACAAATCATACAAATACACAAACTTATTTTGCAAAAAAAAATTTCAAGCTGCCCCTCCCTGACTTCATGTAGCTCCGCCCCTGCATGGATCTCTTCTTGTGCCTTCAATGTGCCATAAAAATGAGTTAGGGATTGTCATGGATGAACTGGAACTCTGGTCCACTTCTGACAATCACTTTCTTTCATTTTGTTTTCTTCGTTAATCTCATTTTGAATCTAACAACCACAGAAAACATTTTTTGACAGTACCTCTACTGAAAGAGATGATCAATTGATGCAGGTCTTGCTAAATTGTATTTAGTCGCTTTGGTTACAAAAATAGCATAATTTACACGTTTGCCTATTGGAATTAGACCGCAGCCCTATTTTCTCTATGGCCTTTTATGGGCTTCTCATGGATATTTATTATTTTGGGCTTTTCATGCTTTTTTGAGCACATGGGAAATGCACAAAACTAGTTCGTAGCAAGTTGTTAAGGTTTTTAATGGAGAATAATATGCATGTTGGTTTTATGGAAAATTTTCACAGAGGACCTAGCAGCAAAAAATTTCAACAGATAGGGCCGAAGGCACCCTAAAAATTGCACAGAGGGCCAAGGGCGCGATTAATAGTCGCGCCCCTAAGCAGATTCCGTTTTTTTCCATGAAATCAAGGCGTTCTGCATGTGCTTTTGCAGTTGTGGGCCCGGGCACTTAGGGGCGCGATTATTAATCACGCCCCTGGGTGATTCTGAATTTTTTTTTTTGTTAAGTTGTTCATATTTGTACCTTTTAATATAATAATTATTAGTTAGTACTAATATATAATTGTTTATTATTTGTTAATATATCAATAAAAGTAGTATATTCATATAATATTTATTATTAAGCAAATTAATGATAATTTCAATATACAATAAATTTTTAATATATGTATAGTTGTAATATAATACTATTAATTTGTCTTGTTAATTTTTTTGGGTTAATTAATAATTATTTATACCCTTTAATATAATAATTAGTTAGTACTAATATATTATTTTTGGGTATTTGTTAATATATGTATATTAATATATATATACATATATATACTATAATTATACTATAATTATTATTAAGCACAAAATAACATAAATTTATACATATGTTGAAGATATAACAAAATGATAAATATTACATGTGTTGTAATATAATACTATTAAATAACATAAATTGATGATATACAATATATGTAATATTATTAAATAACAAAATGATAAATATGAAATAGGTTATACATATGTTGTAATATAATACTATTAAATATTACATATGTTATTTATACACAATATATTACAAGAAATAATAAATTTATGATATATTGAAGATATAACAAAATGAAAGTATATTCTCAAACCACATTAAGATATAATAACATAAATTAAAGTTCATAAAATCCTCAAACACAAAATATTTTGCAATAGTCTCCAAGATAAACATACATATCCAAGTCTCCTAAATAAACATACATATCCAAATGTTTGAGATACACGTACAAACTAATTAATAAGGCATAAAAAAAAATTACATTATCTTAAACTAAATAAAAGAACAAGCTGCATCATCTCCTTGCTAATTACCTGCGATAACGAAATCTCAAGCATTACAAAATTGAAACCAATGTTGTTTTGTGAAATAAATAATACTAGTATTACCTTCGTCGTTTGGGGGTGCAGTGCAGGTGCGCCTGCTGTGTCCCGTTTGTTTGCATCGCCCACAAGTGTATGCTTGTCGATGTGTATTCTCTTCATCCATTTCATTTCTAATCCGTATATGTTGACGTCTCCCCTTCTTAACAGCATACCTTGTCGGGTCAGGCACTAGCTTTGGTCGTGGAATTTCAGGCCATGTGTCAGAATTTCCGAATGGCTCAAATTCTGGCGTCCATGTTGCCATCAACTCTTGAATGCGATAAACAGGAGATACGCACAAATTGCTACTTATGCCCCCTTGAGCACAACATGCTACGATATGAGAACAAAGGATACCTGTTAGTTGCGGTTTTTGACAAGTGCATGTACCTCCGGGCACTTCTAACCGCAGTGTATGTATTATATTTCCTTTAATCTTGTTCCCAATGAATCTTTGACCTGTTTGAACCTCATATTTTCGCTCGTTCCGGTACGCTCGCACCGTATGTGTATTTCCCCTTAATCTTCGCTCCTCTAGTAACGCTTGGATTTTGGGGGAGAAGAGGAAACCTTGTTCAATTGCTTTTTCTGCTTTTGCTCGCCTTTCAGCAAAGTATTTGACCGACTTATAGAATGTGATTTCAACAAGAGAAGTAACCGGTAACTCACGTGCTTCTTTGAAAACATTATTGAGGGATTCTGGTCCGTTCGTTGTCATCATCCCCATTCTACGGCCTCCTTCATCGAATGAAAGAGCCCATAAGTCAAAATGCGGTGCATTGTTCCTTTCAACATCGTTCGGATCCCTACCAATATCCTCAAGCCATGTTGCAGCGTCGGGGCATTTTTCGCGAATACGACTGAGCCTCATTAGAAACTTCCTCTTTTGATTTTGTTTCATTGCTTGCCTCAAGATCTGTGTTAATTTTTTGTTGGTAAATTCTTTTGTGAAATTTTGACATATGTGCCTTGAACAATATCGATGAAAGGCATGTCCATCTTGGGTGCTCCAACCCAGGTTTGGCTCACTAAAAACTCGCAAGATACTCTTGTGACGATCAGAGAGTACTGTCACAACTCGTGATCCAACCACTTCCCTACGAACAAATTTCATGAAATCCTCCCAAGATTTGTTGTTCTCGGTATCAACCAACGCAAATGCAAGGGGCACCAACTGATCTTCTGCGTCGAAGCCACATGCAACTAACATCTTCCCCTTATACCGCCCAGACAAATGTGTACCGTCGATTCCTATAACAGGTTTGCAGTGCCTGAAGGCCTGTATTGCCGGACCATATGCCCAACACACTGCTTGAAATAATCTTTCATTTGGATCATTTGTGGGGACGGTAAACCACTCAATCACTGTACCCGGGTTTGTTCTTTGTATGGCATTTAGTAAGGGCACGATTAAATCATAAGCTTGCCTCCAACCTCCGAACAATTGTGCGATTGCGATCTCTTTTGCACGCCAACACTTGAGGTAAGGAGCCTTGAAATTATATCTCTGCTCAATGGCAATCTTGATGTCTTTTATAGTAAACCTTACATTTCCCTTAACACTTTCTCTGATTATGGAAGCCATGAATGGAGACGTTAAGTGCGGATGCTCCAACCTATCTCCCGACATAACACATTCATGCGGACCTTGCCTTGTATTAATAATAAAAGCATCATCACTTAGCCTTCTTGTTGCATACAACCTCCAATTACAATTTTGGTCGGTGCACTCGATTGTATACACGCTTTTATTGGACTTTCTCTTCTTAAACGTGCGGTTCGATATGATGTGAAAATCATGCACAACCCATTTTAGATGATCCTTTGATCGAAAACATTGTCCCACTGCCAAACCATCTTCTGTGACATACCCTTCGTCGTCAAAGTAATTGCCATCACCAATTATATCGATGATTGCATTAATATTATTCCAAGAAGCTATTGGATGAGAATCGGTTCGGTCCCGTAATGGCCATGTTGTCATGGTCAGAGAAGTCTCTTCTTCAGAATTGTAATTAGGGTCTTCGAAAGGTGTAAAATCCATATTCATGAAAGCTTCATTACCACACGTATTTCCAATTGGGCTTGCATCTTGGTTCACTAATATCTCAACCCGTTCTGTCGGGTTAATTTCATCCAACCCAACATTAAATTCGAAATCCTCATAATCCTCTTCTTCCTCTGGAATCGATTGATTTCGATTTGAGGTTGCATTTGGTTAATAACAATTGGTACGAAGATATGCATCTGGCATTCTACAAGCTATTGGCTCAACATACTCATTTGGGGTTTCGTAAGCACGACTACCACTTGCACAACCCTGGTTTAGGATTTCCGTAGCTCGACTACCGCTTGTACAACCATGGTTTAGGGTCTCATGACCTCGACTCCCACTCGAAAAACCTTGATTTGTTGTATATCGAAGAACTTTTGGCTCAACGTACAACTCAATCATTGCAACAGTACCAGGATGAACCGAATGGTTCACCATCAGTCTCCAAGTATCATTACTCGACAGTTGTAACTCAGTATAGAATATTACCGGAGGAGTTAGCTGTAATCCGGCATTGAACCTCCCTGATATCTCTAAAGCATGTGTTGAACTTGAAATCCCCATCCATCGGTACAGCTCCGTCTCCAGTTCACAGAGTGTTATGTCGTCATTCACCGTAAAACTACCGGTAGCTTTTTTTCGAGTAATGCACACCATGAGGACCGTTCTGGATGGATCCTCCAGTGTAGAAACTAATAATAAACATTTATATGAGTAACAGATACAATATAGATTTATTCTTACCCTTATTCGATAAGTTAATGAAATTTTTTTCTTACTGATATTCATGTCCGATAAGCTAACGAAAAAATTCTTACCCATATATGCTTTAGCGGATACGACACGAGCCGAATAAACGGCTTAAAGAGTTTGATAGCCCTAAGCAGCGGACCAATTTTAATCCTTTTACTACTAACTTAATTGCAAGGAGTTTGTCTTTATTTTATTATTATTTTTCACGGAAACATATGAACTGGTTCTTTTGTTTTCGTGAAAATG